>WJFB01002363.1:0-19921 GCA_009870185.1 Pygmarrhopalites habei
GAACTTCTGGATCCAGAGATGACCCACATTGGGTGGTTCCTGGAACTCTAGATTGGATATTTTTCTAACAGAAATCTCATTGAAAAAGCTGAAGAAGAGGAGGAGGGATATGGATGCTGGAAGGGGACACACACGCACACGCAAACAAGAAAGAGTATAACTTTTTAAGCTCCACATTTCATCGCTTGTTTACAGTCGTCCCGTTACAAGTGAAGGATGGAGGAAAAGAGAAGAGAGAGAGACACGGAGGAGAAGAGCCCTTCGGATATTATTTTTATTATAATAATCCTAGCAAACAAAGCCATGTGGATGACGTATAAAAGGGAAAGTCTGTTGCTACTGAATTTCTCCATGTCCAATCCCAGGTTTCTGTCTCTTCCCTACCCCCTCCCCCATAAACATGTATGTGTGTGTACGAATACACACACACAATCCCACTATTGGGAGCAGAGTGTATAGATAGAAGGAGAGTGAGGATGGATGTACAAGAGAGAGAGAGGGGAGGAGGAGGAGGAGGAGAGAGAGATGTTTTAGTGGCGATCAAATTGAAAGTGTTGAAATTTAGGTTACATATAATGTTTTCTGCTGGTTGAGCCTCTTTGCATTTGTTGACAACACACCCACACACACAGAGAGACACACACAAATACTGTATAAAATATTAGTCCGAGTCTCCCTCTCTCTGTCTGGTCTGTATCCGATGAGGGTGTTTACATTGTGCGTATTATCCATATACCCATCATACACCCCATCACATATACAGTGAAAGAGGAATACACTCTCACACACTCACTGACACACACACACATAGGAAGAGGAGAGAAAGCAAATAGAAGGGATAGAGCAGTGTGGTTTCGTCCAGTCCTAAGCCTTCACAAAACTTTCACATCCCAAAGGCTGATGCATCGAGAGTACATGTGACTGGGACATGGGTCTGAAAGGAAGAGGAGAGAGAAAGCGAGAAAGAGAAAGAGAGAGAGAAGGGAAAGCGATCCCACTTGTTTTTATAATGTCCTCTCTCTCCGTCTCCGCCTCGACCCACATCCAGATTTATGCATAAACTCTATGTCGAATATTATTATCCTGACCATCCTAGCCCAACTTTCATAGACACACACTGTCACACACACACTCAAACACTCTCTCTCATGTACATGTACCACATAGACACAACCCACCCAATTCAACCCTATCTATAACATTGCTTTGGCACACATATAAATACAGCACAACACAGACTGGGGACTATGAGTGCTCATCTATTTATACATAGAAAGAAGAGGGAAAAATATTTTGCAATGAAAAAAGAGGGAAAGAGATCCATTTTGGTTGATCCTCCGTCTCTCTGTACACTTTGATCCAGGACCACATCCCTCCATATCAGATGATTCAAAACCCATATTCAGTATATAGTCCAATGTATTGAACACACCGTCAACCTTCTACTCCATGCCTATACCTCTTCATATAAAAGATTAGGCTATTTTAAGGGAAAAGGAAGTCGTGTGTGTGTGTGTGTGTGTGTTTTGGAGGAGGACGGGAGGAAATCAAAACTAGCTTAACTTGGGAGTGAGAAACCTGCGGAGAAAGTATGGGAAATATGTGCAAAATACAGACTTACGTTCACAAAACACAAGCACAGACAGTACACACACACATGCACCATATATTGTAGAGTGTGCTTAGTGTACACCTCAAAGTTTGTAACCAACAACGATGACAGCCGTCACTTTACCCTTCTCTCTCCACTCTTTCTCTTAGTTTAAGCTACATGGTTATGCGTGTGTTCCAATATGGTATACAATTTTTTATTATTCCCTCTGTAGGGTTTTAGAGGGAAGTTTGGGTGGCTCTCTTGTTCAGCGTGTGTGTGTATGTGTGTGGGTGGGTGAGTTTATGTGGGATTCTTATCCCTTATCGCCATCAGCCTTTTTGCCTTTTAGTGAGGGGAATGGGAGGAGGGGAAAGAGCAGCAGAGAAGGGAGAAAGTAAAAAAAAGAGGACTGGATAATATTTTTTGAGGACTGTGACTCTAGATCTGGGCTTATGACTGGCACTGTTTCTCTCTTCTCTCGTTGTGAGCTGAGGCCAGAGCAGAGCTGCTGGAGCTTACAATGGGTAAGCATAAAGATTATGTCTGACGGAAGTTTTTCGAAGATCTTAATTGATTTTTTTTGCTCCACCATATAATATTTTCTTTGAGCTTCCCTCCGTCTTCTTCCACTCCTCGTCTCTCTTTCGCTTTATTTTCCCACCTTATTTTTTTGTACTGTGAGTGCGTGTGCGTGTATTTGTGTGTGTGTCTCTCTGGGGTATTTTAGACGGAAGCGTGAGAAAAATGATCATTTTTTTATTTTCTTCACCCCAACCTTTTTATTGACATTCCCGCGTATTTTTTTATTTGGAAAATCAAATTCGGAGAAAAGGATTCCCATACACACACACGCAGGCACAAATATACTCCAAATACTTGATCCATTTGAAAACTGTGAGTCAACTTTGTCTAGAGAACAAATTACAGCAACCTATAAAAGAGACAAAGACATATATTTAGTAAAAAATTTGCGATGAGCAATTTTGAAGGATAAATCTGCAAACTTTCCCCACTTTCACAAAGACACACCGTAAAAATACGTTTAATCAGGAATTAATGATCAGTTTCGTTTTTCCATTCCCGGGGAAAAGTCTTTCATTATGTACAAACAAATGTGTGCGTGTGTGGTTTGGATTCTTTATCCCACAATAATTTCTTGTGTGAAATTTTGGAAACTCAACACCAGAAAAAAAGAAAGTCAGTTTAGTGTTACCTACTTTTTCCTCAAATTCTACCCCACTACCACCAAACCCCACTGCAAAAACCTCATCAAATTGCTCTTAGGCTGAAATGTAGCACAGAGAAAATAACAGCTGCTACTTTTACTCTCCCTTTCCCCGGCTCACAAACACACACAACTAAACTTGTTTAGTGATTTAGCCAAAAACTTTTCACCAATGTGCAGATATCTCATGAGATGGGAGAGAGAATCTCATCTCATTTCCATTTCACATTTTAATTCCTTCGGAGCACGAGAGCCACAGCCAGAGACAAAAGAGGAAGGAAGAAAGGACGGAAAGAGAGACAAAACCAGATTGACCAGCTGGAATTTCCGTCCCAAGTGTTTGGAATTTAAATTTACTTTTTTTCTCCTCTTTTTCTCACTCTCTCGCCGTCTCATTCTCTCAAATTTAGCTTGTGACTTGTATCTCTAGGCAAAATTTCAACGTGTACTTTGGCTTCCATCCATGCACACAATTTTTCAATAACATTGTGAAAAATCTTTTACAAAATGGTGTGGAAACATTTCCTGTACAAAAATAAAATGCAGATGCATTTTGAAAGTGAAAATTTTCAATGTTAGCTTACATCACTGTGGACTCCATAGCTGAAAATGTCAAAGAGAAAGTTGTGGGAGAAAGAGACATGACAAGTTTCATGGATTTGACTCATATTTTATTTACTGGTTTTTTTGGTCAAAATCCGAGTCAAAATCTGACGCTGCTTTCTCCATCCACCATACTACACTATACACACCCTGTTCACCATGTTGGCACTTAATTTGAATGAACGTGCAGAAAATGAGTGTTGGATTCAGGTAGAAAGCTGGAGAGAAAAATGGAATAAAGTCACTCCACAATTCTACATGAAGCATTTGTCTGTTGATGCATTGAGAGTCCGTCTATTGCGTAATTTGTACCATTCAGCATGTTTCATGGAATAAACGGCTTTCTCTTTTCACACTACCATCTCCACCTCCTCCTCCTCCCTGACTTTCCTCTTGTTCATTCAAATATGGCGTTAATAAACGAATAATTAAATCCCACTCGCCACGTTGGGAAGAGATGGTGGTTGAGGATGGTGGTTGCACAGAGACTAGAGAGGAGGTGCAGTATAAGCAGTTTAGAGGAGAAGATTTTATTGCATTAGCATAATAAAAGGGTTTCTCATGCTTCTCTCCCACTTCCATTGTGGCTCTAATTCAAATATTGGAATTCGGATTTGAATTTGGAATTCAAGTCTTTGCTTTGCGAACCTTTCTCCTCCCACATCACACATACATACACATTCAACACACACTGTACAATGTACGGGCTACAAAGTCCTATCCCCCCATCATACACACAGAGGGAAAGGTAAAGAGAGAAAGATGGTGTGTGTGTGTGGCTATATATAACTGGATTGTATGTAAAATCCCTTCCAAGTCTCCAGTGCCTCCTTCCTGCTCACTCTTCCCTTCGAGACCATTTCTCCTATTGTGCAAAGTGTGCAAATAATAAATTTCTCTCCCTGTGGCGGATACCTTGATCAGTACAATTGTATATTAGAAGTGTGGATTTGTGTGTGTGGCTGATTCCCGCATCAATTATTATACAGTGGCTAAGTATTGTGGTGTGGTTTTCATGCTCCCAACTTTCATAGCACCTCGGCTATGGCTATACAAGGAGAAACTCATTCTAGATCCCACATGTTAATATTGCCAGTCTTCTTTCTTCACGATCCAATGTAAGAGTTGTTCCTGTACTGAATAGTAGAGCGATTAGACAAAACTGTTTTATGATTTTACTCGGTCATTCCCGGGTGACTGTACAATTTCTTCACATGCACGAAGCAGAAATTGTCTCTCATCCTCATCCAGTTCGCTGATTCGACGCTGAGGGTGATCAAGGACAATTTCTGAGAATTTTGTGCACTCAAATGGAGACACACAGAATATTCTCCGTATTATTTATGTAGAGATTATACATCAAATTGTGAGTCCAATGACAGACGTATATTCTCTCTCGCTCTCTCTCTACGTCTGACTAGTTTAGTGGAGCTAAGGTACAAGGATTTTAAAATGGAATGGCCCGGGAAGGTAAACTCAAGACTAAAGATGTACATAGCCGGAAGGTCCTTTTTGGCGAATCTATGTGTGCGTGTACGTGAGTCTGTTTGTCCGAGATGGAGAGCGTGGGATTTTAGTCAGAGTTGTGTAAGTATCAAGTCGGGATAAACAACTCTCTGTCAAATATTTAGCTAAAACTGTAGAGAGTCGAGAAGAAGGAGGAGGGAGGGAGAGAGGAAAGAAACTAGATTGCAAAACATTAGTCAATATTTCCACTGAGCAGATATTTGATCATGACATAATCATGATAAGACCGGAAGCGGATTTTTGAAAATTTGTTGATTCTTGTTTAATTTGAGAAGGAGAGAGAGAAAGCTGTTTCTCATCTACAGTGATACTTGTATGGATACTTGTGTGAACACGTGGCAGGTAACATGGTATAAAATAAAGTTGGAGGAGAAAGTAGAGAATAGGATGCTAAATTGTCAAAGAGTTTTCACAAAAAATTCCTACACAACCCTCACACACAGAGGAGTAGTTCAAAATAAGGATGAGATGCATTATTGATTGTCGGATGAAAAGTGGAGCGACGAAAGAGATAGAAGAAAAAAAGCTGAAAAAATCTTGGGCAAGCATTTGCCATTAACTCGGAGTATAGTACAATTGTGTGTATATTGTGGAGTGAATGTGTGTTTGTGTCTGTGTACGGTCTTGCTTATGATTCGGGAGATCTAGAGTCAAACAAGTTACACTAATGCTATCAAAAAAGTTTAGGGAAGTCGGGGACTTGGGAAGAAGAAGAGGAGGAGGAGGAGGAGAAACGTATCTGGAATTGTACGATACACAGCTCTGTCAATGACATGTTTCCCTCTCTATTCCTTTCACTATAAAGAAAGAGAGGCTATGAGGATACTTGTAATATCCAGACCAAGATGCACATGTCCTCACAATGAGATTGTGTATACTCCACACGCACACTCTTCCCTCTGTGTGTGTATTTGTGTGTGTGTGGATGTGAGTGGATAGAGAAGACTGAGAATTTTTTCAAAAATCTTTTTCTATATTTATCTCAAAACTCCCTTTGAATGTTAGTTTTTTCTGTATTTTTTCTTCCTATCCAATCCTACACACACATACAACACATACAATATAGAAAAGCTTATGGGAAGAAGTCACTGAAGAAAGTCGAGGCTGGTGAAAGTAAGCACTCTCTCTCTCCTATTTCTTTTTTTCCTCGCTCTCTCTCCTTTTCCTCAGCTTTGGTTTCCTCTCATTCTTTGTTGGATTTTGAGGGTGGGTTGGCTCAAATGAAAAAAAGTGGAGAAACGGAGAGAGGAGGAGGAGGAGAAAAGGGTGAGTGATACAGTGAAAGTGAAAATCTTTCCTACTCACTTTTCCCTTCTTGATCTTGGTCTTTTTTCACTCTCTTCCTCCTTTTTCCATCTCTAGATTTGTGCACAGTAGGTTACCTACTTTTCTTCCGTCTCTGCTCACTTTCTCCACTGATCTACACACACACACACACTCTCACATCCACACACGAAAACATCCTCACAGAAGAAAGAGAGAGAGAGACACACACACACACTTTTCTCCGACATGATGCCGTCCATCGATGAAAATTTATTGATCAAATTTATCGATTTATTAGAATCAGAAAGACTAAATCAACCTGTCAGATTTTTTCCGAACAATCACCATTACATTAGAGGTGTGTGTGTGTCTCTCACTCACTCTCTATCCTCTGCCCTCTACTTAGATTACCCCTCTCTCCCACATCCTCCCATTTGAAAAGAGAGAGGAGGGAAGAGTAGGAGGAGGAGGAGGGCAGATGATATACTACGGAAAAATAATTTCTGTACGGGTCCCCTCTCACGCATCTCCGCTGCAGACCCGTACAGAAATTATTTTTTTGTAATATATATGGCACATTTCACTTACTCTTTTCCCTCCTCACCCACTTCTTTCAGTCTTCAACACCACTGAAAGTCTCAGACCCACTTTTTCACCTTACATAAACATACAGTGCCTTAGCTAGTACTCTCCCCAGTTCCACCCTCGTTCTGGTGTATGTATGAGTACATACATATATTTTGAAACATTCCTCTCTGCTTCCCTCCCCATTTTACTTTCCATTACCTCTGGCACTCCCTCTGCCTTTTAAGTTTCCATCCTTGGTTCTCTGTCTCCCTCCCCCACACACACGACACAGTCACAAAGAATACAGGGCAGAGAGAGAGAGAGAGAGAGAGAGAGAGACAGCTATCGCAAAGAAATGTGGGGATCTGGGTTCTCAGGATTCCTGAGAGCTTGAAGCTATGGACTTTCTCTCCCTCCCTCCCTCTCTCTCTCTCTCTCTATTCACCACCACTTTCTTCATGAGTAAATTTATGGGGAGCCGGGAGACTATTCATAAAGCAGCTAAACCTGCCCACATACCTGCATCCATAAAACTTTATCGTTAACTTTATCGTTACACGTACACAATGCATCATCTCACTTTTATGACCGTCCTCCTATGTACGAAAATAGAGTAGTTAGGCCAGGAAATTGCTCAGCATCTCCATATATTCATCCCTCTCTCCATGCAGCAGGAACATGAACAGAGGAGGAAAAAATGTATGAGGACAACCTCCATGAAATCAAGGTAAAAAGGAGGGACGGAGAAAGGAAGGGAGTAGGACTCAGTCAGAGCTAAATAATTGCCCTTTAGGACTATCCCATCCCAACTAACATTAAATTTCAATATGTGAATCATTTGCATTACCCAAATTGACACATTATTCACAGTCTCAGGGCTGTTGCGAATGATTGGAGAAATATGCTACTTTCTCTTCACCCCCCCCCCCCTCCTCTCTCTCTCTTCATAGTCGTCACACAAGGAAAGTCTTGCCCCCCTCCTTTACGTCGCATCAACTCCAGCTCATAAAATTTTATTACTCATCAGTCATCCTCATCACTTTCTCCCTTCTCTTCTATTCCTTCAGAAAATCCTTTATCCCCTCCCCTCTCTTTATTTTCTAATTGAAACTTACATTTCCAAGTCAATTTTTTCCCCCTTAAAGTATAATTTATTCCCATTGCTAAGCAGATTGCGTACTTGTCAAAGTTTATGTGAGGACAAGTTTGTTTTTAAGTTTCAATTTTTTAATCAAATTTAATTCTCGTCTCCCTTCCATCCCTCCAGACTCACTCAAAATTGAAATGATAGATACTGTGCATGTTGTGCAGGGTCACAAGAGTGTCAGGTAAGTATTCACTTTCCCCACACAAAGAGAAAGTACTCCAGGGTTTAATAAACTAATCAATCAATCTTGTGGGGCGTGAGAGAGAATGTGTGGGTGTGTGCTTTAGGGAAAGAGCCTGGAGATTACACATTACTCTAGGATCATAAGGAAGCAATTCAAGATGAAAATTAATAAATTGATTACGGCTGATGAGATGCTCAGAGGCTATTGGCTCCAGAAGAGAGAGATAGAAAAAGAAATTGGAAAGACTAATGGCTTTACACACACACATCATGGTTATCTTGCACGCTATAATGCTGAAAGGGTGGTAGCTCAAGGATAATTTAGCTTTCTTTAAGAGGGCAGAACACATTGATGTAGATCACCATTTGTGGTGCGGTTCTGTTTATGTGTAGAATGGTGCAGACGCTGGAATGTGCATCAATTGACTTTTGATAGTAGGGAAACAATGAGGAGTAGCCGGAAGGCTGAGGTTGAATGAACGTCCCATTTACCACCTACTATCATTTTTACCTCCCCGTAAAATTGCCCTTTTCACTACACAATAGTGAAGCATCATGCATGTGGTGCGGTATGGTATGGTGTGTACATACAGTTTGGGACTTTTCACAAGGATTTTTTTTATTCAAAGTGCCCCACTTCAAAACCCCCCTTTCTCTCTTTTCTTTTCTTTGCACTTTATTCAAATCCATTTTTTGTGCACGTGGATGTACGGGACATCATATCATATGTGCATCGCCCCCAGACAATTTGTACTTTGACTTTAGATTTTTATTCTTATTCCTCCCCTATTTTCATCTTAAACTGAAATTTTCAAGGCTGGGATTGGGGACTAAAATTTATAAGGGATTTTAGACTACACAATCTCCTGGGGGACACAATGATCCCAAAAAATGTACGGCTATTTCTCTTTAGGCACGTTAATCCAATTTATGATCGTGCCGAAAGACTGCTTTCACTGAGCGTCTCAAAATGAATTAAATTCGTTGGGGTCGAACCAATTGATCAATTCTCTCCATTTCTTGGAATTAGTAGAACTCTTTTGTCGGGCCCTTGTTGCATGTTGATTTTTCATTACTGTCATGAAAACTGATTCTTCAAGGCAGGGGTTTTTAAAACGTTGTAATTACTTCCGCCAGAAAGATAGGCTGAGAGCAATTTGCTGAGAACAAAAATTGTTTCAAAACTATTTTATTGTTGCATTTTGTGTGTAACACAAAGAGTGGAAAATGTTTGAAACTGCACATTGAATAATTTAACCCTTTTTGATCTGGATAGACAAGGAAGAGAATCATTTTTTGAATTTCCTCTTCAAATCTTTCGCCCCCAAAGTTTTTCAGCTTGGACAGTTTTCCTCTTTTCACTTTTACAAAAGGATAAAAAAAACTCCCTCCTGAATGCACCATTTTGGACAATAAACGTTGAAATTAGGGGTGTGAGTGACGGGAAGTGGGGGAAGTGAAAAAAACTCTGCAAACATTCATGCAGACCCGTCATGACCATGAGAGGCTCAAGTCAAATAGTGAGAGGGGAGGAATATGTACAACATTATGGATCTAAATCTATATATCGGAACATGATGTGAATCTGTGTAATCTTTTGGTAAATTCCAAAATTCAACAATTCTGATAAGCACTTAGAGTGGAGGAGGATGGTGGAGTATGTGTGAGTGAGTGCTTCATATTTGAATAGGATTCTCTCTCTTTTTCTTCTTGGACTGACTGGGAGTTTGAGTTTGGTTCGAGAGAAGTAAAGTGTATCAAAAATGGGAGGGAGAATGAAGCCATAAAGGTTTGCGACAGGAGGAAATTGATGCAAGACGAGGAACACATCCCTCCCCCCACACACAGATACACAAACGCACACATAGCCCGAGATACAGACAAACGGGATACGAAAAAAAGGAGAGAGATAAAAATGATAAGAGGAAGAACAAGTCTGGCTATCGAGTTGTATGTGTGTGCATTTATAGCTTTCTCCTTTACACACTTTATATCTTTTTGTGTGTGTGTGTGCGTGCGTGTGGAGCCATTCCTCTCATATTCATATAATATTTGACACAATTCAGGATTCTTTGAACAAGCAACACACACACACATTGTTCCTATACACTTTCACTTTCTTGTCCCCTTGGGTACGCTGAGTGTGTGTGAAATGTCTCGTTTCCCCGTCAGCACAATGGAAAGATGCTTACATTTTTTCATCTTTTTTTACTCATGTGGCCCTTGTCCTTGGGTGTGTGTGTGTGTGTGAATGTGAGGGAGTGTGTACATAGCGTCGCTCTTGTTCTGAGAATGGGCTAAAGGGAAAGCCAATAGGATTTTTGTTGGTCATGAAATTTCTCCGAACACACACACACACACACACCCAGCCAGAGAAGTGAAAGTGAGAGAGAGAAAGGAAAAAAAATAGAAGGGAGGAAATCTCGCCCTTGTCGTAATAAACTTTCACATCAACAAGAACATCAAGTAGAGACATGCATTGGTAATCTGGAGTAAGTGAAGATGACACGACACGACATGACGTGTCAAAAAAAGTTTTCACCCGTCTCCCCTCTCTCTTCTCTTCCTTTTCCCTATCCCGAGCCCCCATAAATGCACACACATGTTCTATACATACTGTACATACATAGGAGGAAGGACATACACATATATACACAAAAACAAGGGAAGTCAGAGCTTTGGAAAAAGAGCTGAGAGTAACATGAGCATTTGTAAGGGGGGAAGAAAGGAGGAAACGACAAGATGAGAAAAAGAAAATGGTGGATAGATAAAGAAATAAAAGAATGAATGTACCTTTCACATTTATTTGATTGCCACATTTTTCTCCTGCTCAAACACACACACACACTTACACACACACAAAGAACCAAAGAGAGAGACTCTCTACATTACCATGGAGCCCCCATAATACACAGAAGGAGAGAGAGAGAAATACACTCGGGAAAAACTACCAAGTTTACACTTTCCCCCCTTCTTACCATTACTACTCAGGATGTGTAATGCAAAAGTTCTACTTCTCACCACAAAAGGGAGACCTAGCGAAAAGGTACAGAGAGAGACAGATATATACACAGGGAGTGCAAAGAGGGAGAGAAAGGTGAGAAGAGGTCACCCAATGACAAAGTCTCAAATTCCATGCTGTCTGTGTGACTGTCTCTCATCATGTGCTCGTGTGATGCCTTTGCACTCAACTTTCCATTAGAATATGAATGCAAGGGGTGCAAAAAAAACAGACACATGCACACACATCTTTCGTGGAGTGGATATTGGGATGGTGTCCGGATTAATAATTTGCAAGGAAATGTGCAAGTCTACATTGAGTAGAATGAGAAAATTCGAATAGTTTGAAGAAAGACATGTTGGGGGAGGAATGAGGACGGATCGTGTGTTGAAATTGTAGAGGTAAAATAAATTTTAAGAATTTTTCATTATTCGTTTTAACGACAGAGAGTCAACCGAACAGAAAGAAAAGGAGTGGAGGCGGATGGCCTTGAAATATTGGAAAATTGAATTTTGTGAGAGGGTTTCATAAAACATTTTTTTAATATAAAAAAGTGGATCGTGTCTTGAGGATGGGAAGAGTGGGAAAAAAGAATGAAATAGCCTGGATTTTGGGGGGAGGAAGCGTTTGGCTGGGGCGTGAGTGTATTAATAATAAAAAGTCATAAAGAGTTGAATATAATAATCAAAGGGAGGATAAGCAAAGAATAAATTTTGAAATAGGCTCGTGACAAACGGTATGTGTGTGGGGGGAGGGGTGCTGTAGCCTTGAGCACATCCCGGGCAAATACATTGTGCAAGAAGAAAATAACGCATGAGGGAAGGAGGGAGAGCTCGTGTTAATCATTCCCCCTTGTGCAGCTCATTTTGTCTAGGTATTGTCGTTGTCACGTAAGAATTTGACCTTCAAAAAGGTAATTTGTGTCCGCAACTTTCTATTTCCCCACATACACTACACACACATAGCTACACAATTCCTCTTCCTCTCTCGAGGTTCTATTCTCATATTTTGAAGCTGTGGAAGAATAAAAAATTTCCAAGTGGTTGACTAAAGAACTAAAAAAAGATGGAGCTCTAAGGAAGGGAAGAAAAGGGATGAAGGAGGAAGGGAAGAGAAGGGAAAGGAAAAAAGTTTTGCAAGTACCTTCGGCGATGTGACATTTAAATAGAACGTATAGTCTAATCATGGCAAACAGACTAGTCTCTTTTCTCCTACGAAAAAAAACTCTCTCTCTCTCCCTCTCCCTCTCTCCGACTTTTCTGAGTTCTTCTCCATGCTATTTTCTTGGTGAAAAGTTCACAAACATGGATTAGAAATGTATGCACATTTGTCGATTAACATGAAAGTTGTAAGGTAATTTCACTCTACTTTCTTTCTCTTCTATTTTCCTTTTCTCTACTTCTCCGCACGCTGTCTCAAGTTAAGTTTAACTGACTCAACTCACTGGAGAGAGAGAGAGAGGGAAGAGACTTTGAATGAAGAAGAAAGCGCATATACAGCCAGAGAGAAAGAGAAGAGACTTGTATTGAGGGTAATGAAGAGAAAAAGTCTTACTTACTTTTCTCTTTTTCCTCTGATTCCCTCTATTTCTTTTCCTCTCCGCTTTTCCTTCTGTGTCCCACTCAAACTTCTGTCTTTCGTCAGTCTCCCTTTCTTGAACACAAGTCAAAATCTCCGAAATTAAAATACGGGTCTGGAGATCCGAACGTTTTATACACATTACTATTTTCGGTGTATATCTGAATATCGGTGAAATTCCACATGAAGAACGGAGGAAAATCCAAATTTAGGAAAACTATGTTTTAATTTGTTCCCCTTGACTTTGAATAGCTTACAATAAGATACTCTAAAATACGCTCTTCGTACGACCTTTAGTGCTAAATTTGTTCGTCAGAAAACATGGAGAACATGTTATGAGGGTGCATTTTGTTTATGTAATGTAACTTTTATTTACCTTGTGTGCGTTTGTGCCAGGTGTGTGTTACTGATTGAGAAAGTACAAGTTGTTAACTACTATCCCAGTTATTTTTAGAAATATGCTGAGCTGTACTGTATGTATTATGCGTGCGTGTGCAGGTTATGGAGAGTATGCAGAAATAGATAATTTCCTTGAAGTACATACTTGACTCGCTCCTCATCTTTTTCTTACTTCTATATTCTCATATTTAACCCCTTATTATACACTACATCTAGATGAATTCACCCAACGCCCTACCCACGGACACTCCCCTCTTCCCTTTTCTTTTTTCTTCACTTTCACTCTCTTTCTCCCATCCAGGAGAAGGAGGAAAAGAAGGGGAGAGAGAGTAGCAACTACTTGTGTCAACATCCATGTATATTTGATACTCATTACCAGTCCTACTTTATCCGCCTCTTCTTCTCCCTTTCTCTTCCACACACACATACATTCTGAGAGAAAGTTGCTTAAGCAAACAGAAAAGAGGGGAGAGGGAGAGCGAAAAGAAAGGGAAAGGCTGCGAGAAAGTTACGGAGAACGAGGTCTTTTTCTTGTTCTTTTTCTCAAATACTTTCTCTACCCCTCTCAACTTCTATACATACTTTCCCTTATTCATCTTGACTTTATCCCCATTTTCTCTCCGTAATTTACCTAAAGTGTACATAAGGGCCTTTGAGTGTGTAATATCAACACCGCTTATGCAACCTACTACTCATTCCCATCCACTCCTCTACCTACATGTGTGTGCATAGTTTTGTGTGTGTGTATTTTATACATAAATGTTCTCCTTGTTCTTCCCTTTCATTTTTACACTCCTTTACTATGCCCTGGAATATGTATTTAGGAGTTGCTTTTCCCACTTTCGGCGGGGAACCAAACCTTTAATTTTTCACAATCCTGTATTTTATTTTACAGGTTTTTAATTTTGGTTCTAATGTCATCTCGAAAGATTTATCTAGAAATTTTAACTTCACATGGAAAAACTTGTACAGATATTCCATCCACTTACACTATGTAAAACACTTTCACTTTCAGCAGCACTGTCACTGTGTAGTTAAGTGGCCAGTGGGACCCGAAGATGTGACCCCAAGAGCTGAGTTTGCAATCTTTACATGACAGATTTAGACTAGCGTTGTGTGCACATTCAGTGTGGCGACTTTCGTATATTTCCCTTTATTCAAAGACAGAATTTTGAAAAACTTTTCAGGGTCAGGTCAAGCCTCCTCAAGTGTAGTGTCATAGCCCACGCAAAAGCCAGAAATTCCAGCTGTCCGAAAATGTGACCTCACAAATTGGAATTACGTATTAAAAAAGCTTTTAGTGTTTATACGAACAGAGTCAAGTAGTCCGTGATGTTATATTGATTGATGATATAATGGTAGGACCACACAGGCTTCGTCGTACCGTGCACAGCTTGAGCCCTCCATTTTTCCCTCCTCATAAAGAAAAGAAAGTAGCAGCTTGTGTTGTACATAATACGGAAATGAACAGATAGGTATAAAAGACTTTAGTACATGTGTTGTGTAGTGGTATATACATATAGTATGGAGAGAATAGGGGAATGGAAGGGGAGGACAGCGTCTTGGGATACAATTAATGTCGTTTAGTCTATCATTTTAAATGGTGGTTATTTACAATTGGTCATAAGCTTAAAACTATACATTGGCTACATTTGAGGCAACCCACCACCCAACCCTTGCCTACCCTTTGTATCGGTGTTCATGGTACGCTTTTGAAACAGAGGTACAGTCTATACAATTTTTCACAGTACCTCCTTCAATACACAAAGAAAAAAGTTGTCAGTGTACTAACGGAAGTATTCTATAGCAAAACTTTGTTAACTCTTGAAAAGTACCAATCAAGGGAAATTACATAAGGTCCAAGGAGAAAAGGGAATTTTAAAAATCAAGCTGGTAAATTTAAATTGCACATACTGTATCTGCCCATTTAAAATTTCTCCACCTAGACAATTTTACTTACATTGAAACAAAATTAGCACATAAATCTACATACGAGTTGAATCATGATAGAAGAAAAATCAGCTATTTATTGTTATTTTTCCTTTTTTGCTTGAATATTACTCGGTAGCAAAAAAGGTATGAAAAAAATTGATTTTTGTTTACGTACGCTATTTAATCTTTGACCCCTACATCAAAATAAACCAACATGTCTACACGTTCATAATTTACTCAGAATTCTGGAGGGAGTTGTAAAAGTTTGATTAAAATATTTCACCTTCACCAAAACCACGATTTCCCCTTTTTTGTGGGTAGATTTTGAACAAGTCGAGAACTGTAGACGGTCGTACATAATATATAGGTTAAACTATCTAATGTGATAAATGTTTGAAAACGAAAGCTGGATCAAATTTAGAAGAACAAGGAGGAGGAGGAGGAAAAGGATACAGAGAGACAGAAAGAGGAAGAGAGAGAAAGGAAGGGGAAAAGGGGGGAAAGCAAATGGAGGGAAGACCGTACAAAATTTATACACTATTATTATGTTACATACAGCGTATTAGCTGATGCTAGACTTAACTTTCACTCATCAGTTCCTTTATACTTCTTCCTGTCTCTTCCTCTCCTCTCCTGCTCCTGGCACAGCTTAGCTCCTGGATGACGTTCAACTATTTTTCTTCTCCCTCTCTACTCCCTCCTTCCCTCTCCAACTAAAATTGTTCAAGTAAAACATGGGAGAGAACAAAATCCTGCTCCTCCTCCTCCCACTGTTAAAACTAAAACCCATGCTCAACTACACAACTACAACTACATACATCACAATTTATTAGCATACCATGTGCATTTTATAGGGCATTTATGGTCCAGCCTCGAAAAAACTGCCCAATTTAACTTTCTTGGAGAGACCAGAAGGGGAGGGGGAGAAAGTCGAGGATTGTATGTGTGCGTGTGTACCAGTGACCCACTATCCATGACTTTGTCTCCATTTCCTGCCCATTATCCAATTCTTGGGTAATGGACGTTTTGGGGGATAAAATCCCATTACCACTTTACCCTGTACCAATTTTTTTCAATTTTCAGTTAGGACCATAAGACACCCGGGTAGAGTGTGTTTGTTCTTATTACAAACTTTGTAATTTTGAAACATACACTTTAATCATTCACAGTGAAAATCTGCCTGCCACTTTCTAATATTTTAATTATCCCTCGTGAATTCGTCCACACATTTTTCCAACTCAAATATCACACTGCACAGTGACAGTGTACAGTGTATATATAGGAGGGATTGAGGTTAAGGGAAATAAGTTTAAATCTAAAAAGTTGGGATGGAACGAATGGATAGACTGCATTGTAAATTTCAACCTGACTCGACATTACAAACTACCCCAGTCCAAATAAACTTTTATTTGTGTACAAAGTGTCACTAGTCAAAGCTCATGAGACTTTTCTCTCTGTTTGTTTGGAGACTAAGCCGTACACAGTCAACTAAAGTATTTGTCCATGTGGAATCCTCTCCTATCCTATGGCGTATAATTTTAAGCAAAAGCTCTAAAGAGAAAGCACCACAAAAATATCTTGGTTTTTCAAAGGACTCTTCAACATAGTTTTTATTTGGAATTACTCACCATTTCCATCTAATGTAATAATGTAACATTAGCTCTAATAATTTTTTCATGAAATTGTTATTAAATGTGACACTTTGAACCTTCACATTTTTACTATTTTAAGGTGGCTTTCACTGTCACAGATACGGTTCATTTGTACATGCGAATAGACACTGAAACGGAGTTTTTGGTTAAAATACCGGCGGTATCCATAGAGAGACTGCAATAATTTCTATTCATTTTTTACTCCCGTCTTTCCCTTCCACAATAGTTTAAGAATTATTTCAACTCTCGCTCTAAATCAAGCTAAATCGCATCGCAGCAGCCTTCATGTTTTATACCTAAAAATCCCTTTAAATATCTCTGTCTTTCACTCTATACCATCTTATATTTTTGTGGATGTGTGTGTTTGTATGTGCACCAATATTATACAATACCCTTTCGTAGAATGACCAAGGCCATAGGCAATCCTGTCATCTCATTTTCGTTATTGATGGTTCCAAACTTTTTCAACTCACATGCAGGTACTGCCCACAAAACAACCACGAGAGAGAGAGAGAGAGAAAGAAAGAAAGAAACTCCAAGATTTATATCAACCCCCTTGGTTTCTTTTTCCATTTTGTAAATGTACGATTAAAATCAATTCATTCTCTCAACTCCCCTTCCCCTCCTCACCAAACTACTTCCATTCCCAAATGTAAATTTCTTTCCTTCCCCAGCCGTACTAGGAAAAAGTGAAAGTAAATAAAAGTTGACTCTCTCCTTTTCCTTCTTTCTATTTTCACAGAAAACAAATTGTTCATAATTTTATCATCATGTGATTTAATTTTTTGTGCCAGTTTGAGGCATCTGAAAATAATATAAAATCCTTCCTCTCCCCAAACTCATTCCTGTGTGAGGGTATTTTCTACTCAAAAGACTGCATGTAAAGGAGGCCACATACACTCTCACTCCCTCGAACATTATTATTATAAAGTTGAGAGAGAGGGAAAGAAGGAGAGACTGGGAGAAAGGCATGAGTTTTTTCCCTCCGAAAATCCTAGTCGACATAATTTATTTGATGGGATGGTGGTGCAGGAGTGAAAGTGAGAGAGAGAGTGTGTGTGTGTGTGCCATCGTCGCCTCTTCTTTTTTCTGCGTCAGGTTATTATTATTGTCCCAGTCTTCTCTTCCTCCTCCCGCCGAAGCCGCCTGGGATGGGATTGAGAGTCCATGTTATTTTTGTAGCTGTGTGAATATCCAGAGGAGAAAGTCTCATATTCAAAAGTCTTGATATGTTTTCACACTCGACTCTCTTACTCCTTCTCTTCCTCTTCCAGTATTACAGTGCTTAGCCGTTGAAATGAACGATATGGTAATGTCTTGGGGGAGGAGGAGAAGTGGAAAAGTAGGAGGATATTCTCACACTCCGAGGATGACTAACGGTGGAACATGAGCATTACAGAATGTGAGGACATTCTTACGTAGAGATATGTAAGGGTAGAGAGGAGAGGGGACGTGTGTTTGGTGAAGCTGGAATGACTATGGAGGATCCCATTTCACCTCATATTTCAACAGTCCTCCAAATTTGTCCTATCCTATCACAAAATTTACACGTTGATAATTGTGCAAAAGGGGTGCAGCCAGGGAGGAGAAAAGACGACAGGGAGGGAGGGCGGAGAGAGAGATGGATTTACAAAGTATAATGTATGTAATGTAATTTTAATAAGAGCCAGTACCCACACTCTCACTCACTCCACATTCACTGCTGCAAAAAATGGGTGTATAGACTAGATATGTGTGGGTCTAGAAAATGTGGACGACCATCGAGTTGATGATTAGTTGGAGATGTAATGAAATGAATAACAAAGTACGAGTAAAATTTGTATTTACATTTATAGTGGAACTAAGCCGGGAGAATTTAATGCAATATTATGTAATGTAGTGCTGGTGGCGGAGAAATTGCGATGACTAGAGCAATGCTCGGTTTAGGGATGGTGTGTGTGTGCTACTGGCTCTATGTGTGTGTATGCTTTGGATAGTGGAGCAGCAAAATGTTCATAGAGAAGAGACAGAGAGAGATCTCGTTTACGTAAGAAATCTAATCAGCAGTGTAGGAAGAGAGAGACTGTAAGAGGAAGCGGAGGGTGGGACGGTAGCCTGAGAGAGTCTTCGTCTGCGAAATAGACCTCAGGAAAGGACTAAATGCGGTCGAAATTTTCTTCTCTAGGTATATTTTCCTCGCTACTGCATGCAATTAATTCCTCTTCATTTGCATTTCTTCCCAATTCTCTTGACATTTTTCTATCCATGTGATACACTCACCGCCTCTCCACTTTCTTTTCTTCCCTCCTCCCTCCTCTTCTTACTTTCCCTGTTCTTTTTTCTCTGTTCGCTAAAAACCAACCCCGGAGAAAGGAAGTGAGGGAAAAAAGAGAAGGAGAAAGTAAGTGTGTGAAGGGAGTGCTGGAGTTTACAGGGTGCAAGTCGTTCATTTCCCAGCCACAATCGTCCAGAGTACGCTGTAAATTTTTTTCACAGAATTATTCCCTCCACCCTGCCCAACTCAACGATTAGCAAAAGGATGCATAGGGATAAGAACAAAGCCCTGAGGAGGACAGAAGTCTGCAGCCTAGTCTTCCTCCTTGCACCAGTGTGATATATATTTCACACACAACCCACACACACACACACTGTGTGAGTGCCTCTCGCCTTACAATGCATGGTGGCCGAGGCCTGCAAATTTTCTTGAATTCTTTTCTCCTAACCCACTCTATATATTGTACGGCTATGCGCATACCATTCAAAATATATACAAAGGCAAGGCCCATAGTTTTTTAGGAAGCGATATATTGGAGGCAGGAAGGTGGGGAGGAGGATCAGGCAGGCGAAAGTTTTCCATGGATATTTATACAGTCTGTAACACAGCGATGGGTTCACCCAATTTTTTGGATTTTTAAGAAATCCACGAAACTTTTTGTGCATGTTGGGTGATGGCATGGAAGGAATGCCTTATCGCCGCATTCCTCCACAACAATTTTCCAACTTTGAAAATTTATGCATTTTTTATGCTGAGTTTTCGTAATTTCGACTGTAATATTACAATGGGTTCGCATTACTTGACATGATTTTATTCAATGGCAAACACAAAGAATATTTTTTAATATATATTTAATATTTCGTGGAACCTCCCTGGGCTACGATGACATCAAAAATTCGTCTTTTCATTGAGTTGATGAGATTCGTAAGAGTCTGCTGTGAAATTTTTTCCCATTCCCTGTAAATTGCTGCCTCCAATTCTTCCACTGACGAG
>WJFB01002364.1:0-19917 GCA_009870185.1 Pygmarrhopalites habei
GATATTCCAATATGAGAGTCTAAGTACCCAATGGGTAAGTAAGGGTTGTTCACTTTCTTTTAGATCGCCCTGTACATGTATATATAGACACAGACACACTCTCCAAATGAATTTGAGAAAGTAAACGAAACGAAGGGAGAGGAAGAAAATGCTTTGAAAAAGTTTGAAAGTTGAAATGAAATGGAACTCTGACACCACCTTCGTACTTTTGGGCTTTTGTGAGTACACACACAATAAAAGACAGCAGGTTTCAGAAAATACCATCGTAGGTACATATCGATAAGCCTTAAAGGTTACCTGAGTATGTAAGTGGTTCTTTCAACCTGAGTTTTGTGTATGTGTGTACTCCTTCGAGTTCCTTAGGGCAGAGCAAGAAAATCTAAGAAATAATCTAGGCACGATGGTCCCATGTTCGGGCATCTCACATTTTGTACATGTCTACACATAACTCCATATACAGAGAGTGTCTTAAGATGTGTGTATGTACATTTTGGAAAAACATTTGAGAGACCCTAGCCCTTCTCTCTCTCTCTACACACACACACATTTCCCTAGTCTCTGAACCTGGAAATTTTTGACATGTAATAAATCTTGAACAAGCAATGAATTCAACTTGATTTGGCTACAAAAATATAGAAGGATGGAGCCAAACTTGAGACCCAAAACTTTCCTCAGGAAGAAGGGAACATGAAATAATTGTGTAGAAATACACAAAATATTTTTTTGAAAGAATTCTAACATTCGAAATCAATCTAAATGCACATGGAAGATGCATCTGTATTTTGAAATTTTGAAAAAATTGACCCTCCACTCCAAATACAGACTCCACACCAAAATTGGTCAAGTAAACAATTCAAAAAACATTTCCAAGAATTTTATTACTCATCAATGATATCATTCGCAATTTGGACAATTAAATACTTTCATTTTAATAACTCTCTCAGAGTAACTGTTTATTCTGAGAGACAAAAGAGTTTGACAGAACCCTAGCAAATAATTTTATAACAAACGTGGAGAATTCCAAATCCAAATAGAAATCCAAATTCCAATTTTTGTATTCAAAAATTCATTCTCACATTTCATCTCATCTCAATCTTTAATTTCTTTTCATAACAAAAATCATGTTCCTCAACTACCTGTCAACTTCACGTCAACCAAAAAAGGATGTAGAAATATACTTTAAACAATTCCATTAGATGAAAACGTGCGGGAGACGAAAGAATTCAGAAATTGTCAAAAAATTCCAAAAATACCCATTGAAAGAGAACTAAGATTTCAAATAGTTCTTTGGAGGGAATACAAATAATATTTTGCTTACCAAGTTTAAAAGAATCCTTCTCTCTGGTTCCTTGTTCAAATCCGGTGGTTTTACACAAATTAGGAATGTAGTCAAGGTTATGATTAATATTTCTCAAAAAATCCTTTCACATCTTCACCCACTCACAATAAAATCCGTCCAGTTTCAAAGATTTTCAAAAATGATCAGTGGATCAGAGTACATACAGAGGAGCTCTGTATTGTGTCCATCTCTCGACTGAGTTGGGAAAAGTGGATTCGATGATGAGGGGAATTGCCTCTCTCGTACACACACACAGCCTTAGTGTCCCTATAGTAAACACACACAGTATCATCCAAACTATCATACATATTACAAAACTCCAAAGAGGAGCTTCATCCTCCTCTCTCTCTCATGGAAAAAAGACACAGAAAACCTTTTTCTTACACATATACAAACAGTATACATGTATATGCTTCAAGACTTGTTATTCAGCCTCCCCTTTGGCTCAAACGGCATTGAGCCAAGGCTAAAAGGCTGCTTTTTTTCCTCTCTCAAGATGTGTATGTATTATACATCTCTCCCTCTGCCTACATTCTAGTCTACACAGTACCCTCTCTATATTTCATTCCATGTGGATAACATTCATTTCTATGAATTACTATTTTAATTATATACCTGGCTATCTAGCTCACCAAAATCATAGACCGTATGCACGACCACAAAAATCCTACACACACACACATACACACAAGACAGTTCAACTTTAACCAAGGCATCCCTCGTCTTGTGTTGTAGTGTTCAGGTGGATGTTTCATGCATAAGGGAGAGGCACACACACACACTGTAAAGAGGGAAAAGCGTTTGTAATCCGGAACACTCAAAAAATTGTGACTATTCTACACACACACTACACACATGTATATGTTGTATGTGTGTGTGTACCTTCATGTCCCTTAAACCACTGCACGGCTCTTGATCGTCCTGAAGAGTTCCTATAAAGTTTAAACTATATGTATCGGATTGGTAAGTAATAGACTATTATTTAAATGATCATTTTCCCCTTCCTCCTTCTCCTCCTCTCTCTCTCCACATACACACACATACACAAATTGTTACATGTATCGTGTGTGGAGGTTATAGAGTAGTGATCTGCTTTGTTGTTTGTTGTTGTTGCTCTCTCTCTCTCTCACTCTCTGTCTCTCTTGTCTCGGACAATGATATTGTCGACTTAAAACTACAGAACCAGTTAGCTCTGGTAACCTTTGTCCGCTTTCGTAATAAGCATTATTATGTTACGTGTGTGTGTATGTGAGAGCCATCAACCCTTCACGTACTCATAGTAGTAGTGGCAGTAGTAGTAGTCCACACACATACAACACACACAGATGAACTTGAAGGAGATGAGACAGGGCAAAAGTAATCATCTTGAAAAGGTTGAGATACATTCCTTCCTACCCTTAAAAGTGTCTCTTAAGATCTTTCCGAAATTGCAATCAGTCATACAAAATATCCTGCTGTGATAAAATGTGTGTAGTTGAACTGGTAAGAGACACGAATTCATCATCACCAAAGAAGTGGGTTGTTGTGTGAAAAAATTTGCAAAATGAAAATGTTCTCTCTCTTTCCTTCCTTCCTTCCTTCCTCAAGAATTCTTTGTCGAGTGGAAATGCCGAGAAAATTATACAAGTTGTCTCAAACGATCATGAGGGAAAGTGTATGAGAGAGAGAGAACTTTCTCAGTTTCACTGGTAAAGATCCAGCGTGTGCATAAATATATGTGTGAGAGATTTTATCTCAGATTGAGATTTCGCATGATCCTCTCTGAGGGTGACTCAATCCGGGTGAGTGTGTATGTAAGAGAGAGAGAGAGACGGAAAACAAATTCAATTCA
Organism: Pygmarrhopalites habei; assembly: GCA_009870185.1. Classification (NCBI taxonomy): domain Eukaryota; kingdom Metazoa; phylum Arthropoda; class Collembola; order Symphypleona; family Arrhopalitidae; genus Pygmarrhopalites; species Pygmarrhopalites habei. The sequence continues at coordinate 3,171 of WJFB01002364.1, forward strand.
ATTTGAGTGCTTCTTAATTTTACAAAATTCCTCAAGATAAATTCCAACTTGGAATTTCCAAGTACCAGAACAAGCACAGCGAAAGCTTTTCTCTTGATTTTTGTTCCCTCTCACTCACACTCTCACTTTGTGTGTGTGTGTGTGTCAACAATCTGCTTGTTCCGAGAAAGAAAAACCAAATAATTTTGAGAGAGAAACTCTCCCTCATATTTTACCGTTAGGATTTTTCCAAGAATTGTTTTTCGTATTGTTGCATCACAGTTTGTGCGTTTTGCATAAAATTGCAGATTGTTCACCATGACGTAGTCACTTTGAGAAACCCCAACCCCAACCCTTTCATGTCATGAAATGACACACGTTACTTCTTCTGTTCCCTTTTATTAAAAAATCATATTTTTGTAGCCTTGGCCCTATAAATACACACACAAACACACAAATAAAAAACTAGTTTGAAAAGAACAGTACATATTATTCATTTTTACATTTCGATAACTGATAAAAGTTTGTGAATGCTGGTTCATGTGTGTGTATAAATACCGTAAGAAAGAAGAGGGTGGGGGGAATGTACAACTGAAAAAAATACACATACTCTGTATTTAATGGAACATTTACGTGGGCCAAGAGAGCATGAAAGAATCGATAATGTCTATAATAATAATAGTAATCTAGTCTTATCAAACCGAGTTTCATTTCCGTTTTTCTTCGAGCCCCCTTTTATGATTTCTTTCTCCACTCTCACTCTCTCTCTTGCAGGGTTCTAGCATGCTGTACACACACACCGAGAGAGAGAGAGAGGTTGTGTGTGTAATAATGGTAGTGTGTATAAATACGTATAAAAATGATTTTTCATAAACCCAAGTGTTATTCCTTTTACCTGTAATCGGTGGGTTGTAGCTATGAATTTAAATGAACACACACACACGAGTCCCCCCATGCTATCCTAAAATTCACGGCACTCCAACACACACACACACCCACACACTCCGTCTCATTTTTCCTCTATTTTCGGCACACAAACAAGCAGTCATAATGAAATGGAGGAGGAGACACAAAAAATGCAAAAAAAAATCAAGAAAAAAATTTTCCCTTGTATGTTACATAATAGAAAACTGGATAAAATAATAAATATCCGCCAACTTGAAAAGTTTTTGTGTGTGGTCAAGCCCATAAGCCGACATTTGGTCTCATAAAGAAAAACACACTCATACACATCCACACACACACACACATAGAGAGAGAGAGAGAGAGAGAGAGAGAGGGAAACACATTTATAAATAATAAATTGTGGTTTTCCCGTTCGGCAAACGAGTCCTTTAATCCTCATCAAATAGAATAGGATAGCAAAAGGGAGGGAGGAAGGGACACATTGGATGTTTTTGTTTTTTGAAAATTCCATGATACACCATTTTAATTTTTATTATTATTATCATCCTCGCTCGACCGTCCCTGGCCTCTCATTACATCACACATACACAGTAATACACACACAAACTAAGTGTGTGACAAAAAGGAGACACATGAGTGGGAGGGGAAGAGAGAGGGATGACGAGTCGGTAATGACATGTAAAGAAAATTTACACGCGGAGATACATGGGGAACTTGCTACTATATATTTTTGATCAAAGAAAATGAGTTAAAGTGCGGATAGTTTACGACGACTTGTAATTATAAATAATGTAATATAAATAATGAGTACACTCTCTTTGTTTGTCGACAACGAGAACAAGACGCCTATCGAGGGTGAATTAAATTATTCCACACACACACACACAATTGGAGAAAAGTATAGAGCGGTAAAAAATAGGGATGGGGAAAATGGAGGAAAAGGTGACGATGAGTTATTAATTACGAAGCAGTAGGGACTTTAAATTGTACAGTGTCATCAAAAAAGACAGAAAGACGATTATTACACGACACTCTTACATTAGAGGCGAAGTGGATTAAAGGGGATAAAAATGGAACTTTTTATTAATTCATCATTGCTAGAGAGAGGAAGAGGGAGGAGAAAGGAGTCATTCATCTTTGGTGAATTAAAATATGGATGAAGGAGTTTGAACGGGAAGCCTTGGGTGCTGACTAGTCCTGAGTGACTGAGTAGAGTTGATATGTTTGATATTGAATGTAAATATTTACATAAAAATTAACTAACAATTACAGTAGGAAATGAGACGACGACAGAGATCTCAATTACCTCCTCCTCTTCTAAAGTCTCTCCCTCTTTCCATGTCAAGTCATTCATTTTGTAAATGAGCTGAGTGGATAAAAGCTCTGTTTTTGAAAGCTCAATTGATATGGATGTACCGTAATTACATTTAATGAGAACTGGACATTCAACAAAACCGACAAGTATTTTACGATTTCTAAAGATCAAATTTCTAAAATAAATTCTTTAAAAAAAAAATTTAGAAACTAACCAAAATTCTGGATAAAATAATCAAAACGTTTATTGAGCTTGTATTGGGATTTATACAGTAAAAAATCTTTCGCTGAACCTTTTTCCTCTTCTTCGACTCCAACTTACATAATTGTGAGTGTGTGCAAACTAAAAACTGTGTGTGTGTGTGTGTGAAGTGTATTGGTCATGCTCATAAAAATAACATTTTTTAATATCCACTTGTATTTGTGAATGAATCCATCAACCCTCAATCCAAGTTTTGGTCCTATTGATACAGCTTTACAAAAATTATGGTTCTCATTTGTTAAATGGATACTAAATGAAATAAGACATTGTGACTACTACACAACTGTAGAATAGTTCATGAATGGGAAAACTCCGTAGTAGTTTTTATGTACATTCTAATTATTTTAGAAGCTTTGTATCTGTAAGGGAGCAGCTGGTGAATGTTGGAGAGACAGAAAAAAAGAACTGGACTGATATGAATTATGGAAAGTTTGGAGCCGTTGAAATTTTTATATATATACATGTATGATACAATTAATCTTGATATCAAAAAAAATACCCACCCACTCCCAACTCTCCAGTACAATTACACACGGATGGAGTGAGTCCTATAACGATGATTAAATGGCAAGTGATCAGGAACACATATACCTATCTATCACCAGTAACCGCCACGTCTTTCAATTATTTCCTCATTTTTCCTCTGTGTGTGAACACCACAAAAGGTGATCCCTCTCCATGATAAACTAGGCACACTCCTCATCATCATGATATGACTGTTCTTGTATACTTGTATAAATTTTGTAGGGCACATGAACGAGGACATTAAGTACCTGTACTACACTACATTATAGTGTACAGATGGGGAGAGAGAGAAACTTAAACTTTTACCACATTATGTTCCACAAGGATAAGGAGATTTGATGAATTGATTATGCGATTTCAAACCACAGACGCCTTTCAGTCCCTTCTCCAATTTGAGGATGTGGGGAAGTGTGTTTGTGTGTGCAAGTCAAAGCCTGTCCCCATCTCATCTCACTAGCACTAATAAAAAGACTAATAAATTTGTTACCCCTAAGTACTTTCTGACTAATACAATTTTATAAATTCTAACGAAAGTATGACACTATTTTCTAATCATTTTTTTCCAAAATTTTTTGGCGTCATCATGGCACTGCACCTGTGCACCCCTAATATTTTTTTTCTAAATAAATGAGAAATGTGTTTACTAGCATAAAATTTTTTTCTCCTTCATATTTGACCGCATAATGTGGAATGAGCTCGTGTCAATTCAACGACGGAGGCGGAAATGAAGGTGATTGGAAGATCATTTTCAATTCAGCTCACCTAATTACCTAACATACATGTAGTTAATAGGTATATATGTAATTGAATATTCTCCGATTATCTGGTACTGTACAGTAGAACACTATTTAAAGAATTATGTTTCACCTATAATGATTGCACGAGTATGACTGTACTAATTAGTCAATGAACCTTTAATTGAGCATTTAAATAGAGAACGCGTGTGTAAAGACTGTGAAATATATCCGGCCTTTGTACCACACATGTTCCAATAAGATTGGGGACGTATTATTTTAAAAGGAACAATTAATTCAGGCTTTTTTCTGTGTGTAACGATGACATCAAAAGGTCGATGACATACATTGATTGTTCAAACGTTTAATATTATAGGTGATTAATTTTCCGGTCGTATTGTAACGTTGGATGAAGACATAAACTAATTGAACTGAATCAATGTTTTTTAGTCAATGCTCATTTTTGGCGACAGGAGTGAAAGCGATTACAGAGAATTTTATTCTGTGTGTACATACAAAGCTGAGGAGAGGAATGGAAAAAGTCGTCCCATTTATTGAAATTTTCATTTGTGACGACAAAGGTCTCCACCTTTGGGGAAGGTCAAATGACAACTTACATTGCATTATAATAGTCTTTATTTTTTGACTCATAATATTCCGTCAATCTTCAACAATAACAAAATAAAATTGTAATCACATTTTTCTTAATTCTTGATTTTTTTATTGCAGTCAAATCTGCACTTATATTCTGTCCCTTTATAAATTATCTCATCATTTTATTTATATTGCTTGGGCTATTTTTTTCATTGCACGACAATTACATATTTAGCACCAAAGGTCATTGACTCTTTTTATCATACAAGCACTCAATCCCTATATTATTATATTGTTCAAGAAAAATTAAATACTAATTACAATTTACAATACCCTGTTAAATTTACTCTCAGACATACACACATGATGTGTGTGTGTGTGTGTTAACCAGTTCGGCTCAAAGAACCAGTGGAAATGCATAAAAGGAAAATGATGCATTATAAAAAAAAGAAATTCAATCCATTCACTAAATAAAAAAGCTTTGTCCAGAATTTTTAATTGTAGTTTTGTCTCCACCCCCTCCTCCACCCTCGTCAAGACATCAAAATAATCTAAATTTTTTTAGCATACAATATACCTCTGCAAATGTATAAATGGACATTTAATTACCTTCTTGTTGTGAGTGCAGACACATGCAAAATGTTAGTCATCTGCTTGTACTTTCCCTGTCGTTCATGTTTTTGTTGTTGTTGTTGTTGGCCGAAATAGATTGTTGAACTTAATAAATCCCTCCCTCTCCTATAGTGTACACACCATGATAAAGCTAACGAATTGAAAGATTATGAAATTAAATTTTTATTATTATGACATCCACGTAATGTGATGCATCATGGAGAAAGAGTGAGGGAGAGAGAGAGAGAAACGAGGAGTCAAAATGAAAATGCAAACAAGAAAATGGTGGTTGTTAGTGTGGTTGCCGCTAATAAAATTGTATATGATAAAAATTGCATTGTTGACTATTAAACAGTTTATGATTATTCCTCATCTCCTCCTCCACGGCTTTTTGAGTCCGAGAGTGATTCTCCTCCACCTCCCTCCACTCACAAAGTCTGGGAGAGTGAAGGATATGTGTGTGTGAGTGTGTATGTGTGTCTAATGTGTATGAGTGGATGATGTGTTTTTACAACTCTTGTTGTACATATATCCGATAAAACTATAGCTAATAAGCTAATTACGCACGATTGGCAAAACTTTTTATTTACTACTACTGTAAAGTTTTTTAGTGCTCGTAGGCGCCAGCCTTATCATTTTTTTAGAGGCTGATGAATCTGGAGTTTTGTAGTTGTGGAGCCGAGACTCCACTAAACCTAATTCTGCACTCAAGCTGCTTTTGGATGGATTGATTGATGGTTTTTAGTCGAGAGTTTCAAGAGAGAGTGTGTGTGTGACTGTGAGGGAGAGTATTTTAGCCCCTACCCAGTATATCTAAAAAGCTATGCAATAATATATTAATACACACTGTCTCTCTCTCACTAAAAGTAGACGCACAAGTAGACACACACATCTCATGATTATTATTATTGACATAAGTAACAGCTCTCGGACAACTGACTGCCGTCAAGTCCCTCTCTGTCTGTGCAACGAACAACGACATTTATGAATTTTATGCACTGTATTGACTATGTGCGTATCACATACTGTACTTCTTTTCATAATGTCCTGGTCTTTAATAAAAGAGTCCTTTCTGGTGACGAGTAAATACCTGGCTATTAACACGTTATGAACCATCTTTCAATATTTTGAAACACAAATACGTAAATAATTTTTTTCTGTGGAGGTTTACAAGGAAAAATACGGTATATTTAGTGAAAATGATAATGACAAGCATATGCACTCCTGGAGTTTTAATAAAAATGTTTTCCTGGAAATATGCCTGGATTCTTGACAGAGATACCCGCGGGGGAAAAATATTTTCATTGCAGAAGAAAATTTTTTGGTTTGAGGGAAAGTCCTTCAGAATTTATATCAACAGTTTTTTCTTCAAATCACAGGGGTGATTTTAAAATTTGTTACGGTACAGTTTAGTATTACAGAGTCCATATTTTCGTCATCACAATAATTTACAACAAAGTTAATACATGTACAAATACATACACACACACACATGCAGAGAGAACTGTTATGGAGAGAGAAAAAAATTTATTACGAAAATTTCTTGTCTCTAAACTGTCTCGTTGAGATTAAAGATATACCATACGGCATACATTGTGTATCATTGTTTGTTCTCCATTTAAACTTATAACATTGGGAGAGATACACAACGAGCAACATTGTCATTGATATTATATTTTAAAAAATAATTTGATATAGCTGTGTGTGTGTCCTGTAACTGTGTATGTACTCATGTGTGTGTATGTCTACACAAGGTTGGAAGAATTAAAAATATAAGTGTTATTTTTGTAATAAATATATATTGTATTATCATTACTTATATTCTATAAGGTACAAACTCATTTGGTGGTGGTACACAGGTTAGGTACATACTACAATATTACAATTGCTAGTATTTTTTTGGTATTATAATGTAGGTACATGTTTGGGTCATTGTGTGTGTGTGTATCTGTGTCTGGCTGCTGGTTGTCTGCAGAGAGTTGATTGACTGTATATTTCATATTATATTCATTTATGATATTCATATTTTCTTTTTATTAAAAAAACTATTACATTATATCCTCATAGTTGAGTCTGTTCCACCTCATCCTCCTCCACACGTACATTATGCTGATGATGATGATGGTGATGATGTTGTTGTTGTTGTTGTTTTTTCTGCAGAGTTGTATTTGTGGTGGTGTTGGGGGAAGGTGGATTTTTGGTCGTCTCATCAATCTGGTCACCCCGAATGAATCCAAGATTGTCCAAACCACCCAGACTTGAATGACTCTGTTTCATTTTGATAATCTCACGACTCTCTTGACGACTAGAGGAGGATGTTCCACGACGACAACACATTGTACAACAAGTGTCATTGCCAAATCTGACAAATTTTTGTACGATTCGGTCGTAGGGTTCAAGGGAATGGAGCCAGAGGGGTAAAAAGTCCCAATTCCGATAGAGGACGGGTAACCGTTCTGGAGCATAATCTTGTAGTAGATTGACAGCCGTCGCCACCACAAATATCAGTCCACAGACGGATGACACAATGTAGAAGGCAATGACTCCGATCAGGGACAGAGCAAATACTATGAGTGGCAACAGGATGAAGGCGAATACAAGATAAAATATTGCAAACCAACCTGGAATACACAAAGAAATACATATTCAGGTTTTTTGTTAAATTTCCTTTTCTTTATTGCTAGTGATTTAAAAGCATCAATTCTTACGATATTTGGCTGTGAGTCTTCCCAGACATTCAGCCATTCGAATGGGGAATCGCATGAAGGGGAGAGGGTAAAATAAAAGTATACCTGTAAATTTTAATTTTTACAATTAACTTCTCTTGTATTTTTCATAAAGTGTTTGGCATTTTATTCTTGCTGCAAAAGGTATACAAAATTACCCGTCAAGTTGAATAAAAAATGACACATGGCGAGTTGAATACTGTATCGAAGATTTGGGCCTTCCGTCGTAAAGGCAGCGAGCATTGCAGTCGTCGTTGTCCCAAGATTTGACCCAAGTGTCAAGGGATATGCTCGATCCAGGGATATCATACCGATGGCTATTAAAGGGGTCATAGCACTTGTAAAGACACTGCTGGATTGTACACACACCGTCATCACAGCGCCGATTCCCATTGCCTATTTTTATAAAAAAAAAAAAGAAAGAAAAAACGTTCAATATCCCATTGATGTGCGATACATATTATTGTAGTCTGAATTGAATGTCTTTCCCCAATCTCAGTTCCATACATGAATAATTCATTTGGATTTTGAAATGTGTCTCACCAAGTATCCGGTCAGGCATGGCAAATACGGGACATCCGCATTCACACCTTTTTGAACAGCCACAGCTAATTTCCCTGTGAATACACATGAAGAGAGAAAGAAAATCGATTAAGTACACTCTCTACATAATTTGAATTTTGGAATATCATTCTCCTGGGTAAATCATACTGAATACTCATTCACGTAATCAATTATATATTGTCCATGAGAGTGTGTGTGTACACACAAGGATGGACTATCTATTGAGGTTAGTGTCAACAGGGATCTGGAGGATATATTCCAGGGAATAAATTTAATGAATAATTATTTGTCTACTATGCACTGTGTGTGGAACGTACCCTTCAACAAAGTCGATAAAACTTTAACAAGGCAAATGAGGCAGCCACAAAGGAGAGTTAAGGAGGCAACCAGTAATATTATACCCACAGTCACATCACTCAACGGCAGATAATTAAAGATAAATTTACCTGGAAAAACAAATAAAATCACTATCATCATATCGTCCTTTCGTCACCAATGACAAATTTTTAAAAAATGGTTAGTTTTGAACACCCTTCTTTCAAAAAAAATAAATTAATGTACATTTTGTTCCATCGTCATGTGGCTGTTCTAATTGAATATCGCTCATGTTACTCATATTGCTCATTATTGCGTCAGTGGTGAGATGATACTTTGTTTTATTGCACCATTTTTTGAGCAGGGATGAATTGTCGTACTTTGGGTCACCCAGCGACCATCCAATGATCACATTTTTGTCCATCTGTATTAAGAAAAGAGAAAGTTAGTGTGACATCATTCCATCAGTTTAAACTACTAATTTTTAAATTATTTAGAAAAATGTCAGCACTCATTCTTTGAATTAGTAGAATTTCTACGTCTACAGGTTTTACGTCATGGATTTTTGTGGGAAAAATTGACAGGTGTTTTGGGAAGATTATTAAATGTGTTTAATTTTTTTTATCCTTGTTTAATTTTATTTACATGAACATCAATCGCTGATTTGGTTTATGATCATCGTTCATCGTTCCTCTTCCATATGTATACATACATTAATCTTACAGGGAGATATGAGTGTATAATTATGTGTGCCTCCACAATCAGTACGATTCTAAATGTAACATTAAATAAACTGTCCATCCAATTGTTTGTCTCTGATGCTGTTCTATTTTCATCAGTTTGTGTGTTTACACAACTCCATGAAATCTATTATCTCTCCTCAGTCAACTGTACAATTTGGGACAATTATGAACACCTAATCTTTAACGTCTATCCCCTGGATTTTGTCACCCAAATTATTTTTTCATTGTGGAGGTGAATTCATAATTTGTCGACAATTAGATTGAGAAATTGTTGAGAAAATATTGGAGGCGGGGGGAATAATTCTGACTCACGGTTCTCTCCTGGTTATGAAAATATTGCCATCAATGTACATTTAAGAAGATTCGAGTTGAGTCAACAATCTCTCCATTAATTTTATGTGGGGTAATGAAAATCCCCCAGAGAGAGAGAGAAAAGTCTTATTCTTAATTGTCATAATAGCATGTACATGTTTAATGCAGTCAGTCCTTAATGACCCAATTAAAAACTCCCTCATTCCTATTTCCTTGTATCAGCTGACATATGAAAGATTTAGATAAAAGTATTCTTTTGATGACGACAGGGCTTTTATTAATTACCCGGGTTGGGATTGTCTTCATTACAATTTAAGTTGAGTTGTGCACTGCACGTGTACTGAAATGCGCTTCATAGATTAGGTTTGTAATGTGTAGGTCAATAAAATTGTAGGAAATTGGTTCTATTTATAGTTTTTTATGGAGGCTCATTAAATTCTAGACCTTGACTACCTACTGCTACTCTGTCTGTTGTAAGACACTTTTCTTTTCATTTGTTTATGGATCGTTAATCTAAATTTATTTTTTTTAAAAATAAAAATAAATTCCTAATGAAGCTACATAATTTAATTTTGTGAGAGCATTCGACAAAGTGAATCATCAATTGTGGCCACCCACCTGAACAATCAAAGATGTGAATGGTTTTGTGATGACAGATAAAATTTGGATGTCTCCTCCTCCTTTCTGAGAAGAAAAATCCCAATTGTCCAAAATGGCTGTTGTCGTCTTCTCCAGGTACGCTGTACAATGAAATTAAAAATTAAATTCAAACCCTTGTTCTCCTGTCTAAAGTACATATAAATTTTGAATGTACATTTAAATGTATTAAATGTTAATTGTGTACTAACACGTGGAGACTTCCAAAATTAGCAGAGTTGTTACAGCCAGAATGTTGAACCTAAATATAATTCACATCCCAAACTGTCAATTACCATTTCCTTTGGGGTAAATTAAAATATTTGTTAGTAAGATATAAAAGCCACTGACATGTCATGTAAAACACTGCCTGCAAAGGCACGCTCAAAAGTCCCATCGTCTTGTGATATATGACTAAGGGCGACAATCGTATTGGTCACGGAAGTTCCTATATTGGCACCCATTATCACTGGAATGGCGGAAGTGACGGGGACGACTGAAATCAATTATCCAAAATTCCCCATATTAGACTCATTAATGTCTTGATCAATCATAAAATACACTGACTTGAGCGACACACACATATCCGGAATTCGCATGCATGAAGTACAAAGGGAAGGAGAGAAAGTGGGGAAAAAAACTTTTCTCCTTCATGGAATGGTGAAAGTCAGCAATTTTTTCTTTCCGTGAACGGAGTGAATGGAATTGAATGAATAAAGGAAAAGTGAACTTACTTCCAGAAGCCACAAGTGACACGACGATTGACGTGGAAGTGGAGGAACTTTGTACCGCCACGGTAACAAGTATTCCAATCATTACTCCGACTATGGGATTCGACAGAAGCTTTTCTTGGTGAAATATCTCTCCTACATTCAGTTCAAAAGGTTTTATTAGATAGTCATTTAACATTTCAAACGTGATATATTTTCACCCACACACATTCACACACACACAATCAAATATATTTTTTTTCCGTGTTCAAACCGAAACCTACCTGCTGCCCGTCCTGAAATAATACGGAACGAGCTGGAGAGGATGTCGAGTGAACAAACGAACATGTAAAGAAAGCATAGGATTGCGAGGAATTTAAGAATGTTCCGAAGAGTGGTGGATTTTTCATTTTCACCACCTACAAAAAATCAAATCAAAATAAAAATCGTTAGGAGAATTTACACGGATCCGTTTTCTCCATTATAAAATCAAAATCCAGGGTTTCAAGGAGTCAATGTATGTCATGAGTGTCGAATTTCAATCATAAAAGAAATTTCAAGATTAATTTAATGCAATCAAGCTCCATAGAATTTCAAAGCACTCTACAAAATATTTTTTTAAAAAAGAAATTTAAAAATGTTGATTTAAAAATTTCTAAAAGTTATTTGGTTTTTCAAAAAGATTTTTCAAAAAATCATCCACAAAGTTTGTACATGTATTTCTCACAATTTCGTGACCGAGTTTCAATTTAGTGGTTCAGAGAAGAGAAAAATATGTAAAAAAAATAAGTTCATGTCATGATGAATTTTATGCATGAAATAACAAATGCATGAAATAACAAATGCAAGGAGTCAAAATTGTCATGCATGAAATTCACCCGGATTCAAAATATTCAAGAATTTCCCCTGGTACGAAAATTCTATTTCGCATGTATCCGAGTTTCGTACAATATTTTGACATTTTCATTTTTCCCCTTCACATGAGCATGCCCTTTTTTCAACATTTTGTAACGAGTGTGCGTATTAAATTTTAGAAAATCGACTCTCGATTCAATTTAATGCAAAAAAATAGAGGAAGAGTGAAAGCTGTAGGGGGAAACTCATTTATGGAACCCTGGACTCTTACATACATACACAATATTGTGTCACTCAATTTTAGTTCATATTTTAACCTGCAAATTCTACAGAAGGGGATGTGTCAGTGGGTGAGTAAATCTCAGTTCTGAATTTTCCATTAACAGCCCCGCTGCCACTGTCTCCAGTTGCAATTATCACAGATTGTAATTTCCCAGTCGTGCTCTCTTCTGACCGTTGACTCTCATTCTTATGTCTATTCTTAACATCCATTTTATTATTAATCACATCTCCATTTCCCCCAGTCATCCCTACAACAATGGCCCCATCAATTGTTGTTGTTGTTACTGTTGTTGAGCGTCCGGCACTCATCTTTCTCTCCTCTTCTCTTGTCTACCTTGATTACGTCCAAAAAATACTGATGATTTTCCAATCCGTTTTTTTCTTCTCTCTCACTCTCAGGCTTCTCTTCTTTTCAACTCTTTAATTATGTACTTCACGTCCTTCTTCTCCGAACAGATTCTAAACTTGTCTGCTACAATATAATATTTTTTAATTGTAAATTTCCTCCCGGACGAAGACGACCTTTACCCCTTTGCGTTTTGTTGAGCACTATGTGAAAGGACAGAAGAGGGATATGGGATTGAGATGGGATGGACAAAAAATAAAGAGTGACTAATGGTGGGGGGTCATCAATCAATGTCCTGTACAAGGGACAAGAACAGAGTCAACTGCCGCCATGAAGAAGAGGATGATGGTCAATGACAACAATAACGAATATGGATTTTCACAAAATCACATTCCATATCATTTTCTTCTTTCTTTCCCAAAAGACTCACAGTCTCACTCCCACATGATCAGTTGACGACGTATCAGTTGTAGAGTGATCCCTCAATTCATTCCTCAAACTCATTGTCGGATCATGAAGGAACTCAAAGGGGTCAACTTTTCTTTGATATTATTATGATACAAGGTAAAAAATTTAAATATATTTCTTCTTTCAAAATGTTGCTGGAAGAGATGAGTGAAAACTTTTGATTGACAATAATTATACTTTGGCCTAGTATTTTGAGTCCTGATTATTTTTGTGGATTATTTAGAATCCTTGATAAACTTTTTGTAATTGTTGACGATGAACTTCCAAAATCATTCCTTCATTAGTCGTATTTAGTATATTTTACGTAGTGTGTGTGTGGATTGGCGATTGAGTAGAAGTTTTTTGTTGCGTTTTTGTAAGAATGTAATAATTAATTTTGCGTTTAGAAAAATTTCTTTTCCTCCTTTTTTAAAATTAGGTTAGATTGAATTTGATTTGATTTGACGATTTTTGCGATGCGATGACGTTTTTCTTTTCCTCTTCGGAACGTTTAAGGGCTTCTGTACAAAATATGGGGATTTTTTCTCGTCTTTTTTTCTTTATTTCAAGAGTATTCAGTTTTGCATGATTTTTTAGGCTTTTCTCTCTTTTTCCTGGATTTTGTGCGTGTTTCTCTGGATCCTTAAAATTGATAGCTGAAAAATTGTATAAAGGATTTTTGCACACACGAGGTTTTCCAATTTCACAATTCTTTATTGTCGTTCTCGTCCTCGTCGATTTTCCTCCTGTTCTTTGTGTGTGTGAACAAAAAATAATAATTGTATTAAGAGAAACGTGTAGTGCGCACTCCTTCAATATAATTGAAACTGTTTGACTTGTACTCTTAGGATTGAGCCCAAATGGTGTAAAAAGGTGTAGGTCTGATTTCCCCGATGATGATGATGATGACGAGAGAAGGAGGAATAGTTAAGATTTGTTGTATTCCTGGAATTGAAGGTGGAGGATTTTGCGATTCCTTGAATTGAAGCAGACTTTTCACATTATGACTCGACACGGCTGATCATTGTTCAGAATTTTTTTGCAAGATTTCCAGTTTGCCTACACACGTGTGTGTGTGTGTCTGTGTGCTTGCGTCTGTTTTTCTGAGTGGTTGTAGTTGTTTGTTGAGAGAGCTAAAAGCTAGAGTGATGAAAGGGAGAGAGAGAGTCCAAATAAATTATTTTAATTAGAAATTCTATTAAAGATGATTCACAAAATGACGTATATATTGCCCACAAGTGATTTTTAAGCAGCAAAAAATTTTCCACACAAACAAATGCACACACATGCAAAATAATCACAAGTGCAAAAAACTTTACTGGGGTAAAAAGGGAAAGTTGCACAATAAGTAGAACCAACTAACATGCACAGATGATTGACAGTTTGTCAAGTTATTAGCACTCTCAGTCAGAGGGAAATTAATGCAGGTGTCTTTCGCAGTGATCTTCTTGAGAAACTAATTGAGAAGATTAATTAAGATTATTAAATATCTACCTGTCTAAATACGAACTGATTGACAAAAATACACAAACTAAACTAACCACGAGGATCCGACACTGTCCTACCTACACACACAAGAGAATTAATGGAAAATGAAGCTGAGATTCAGATTTTGCATTGGTGTTTTGCAAACAAAATTGTAAATAATCTCTCAGTCTCTCTCTCTCAAGATTCCACAACAAGGCAAGCCGAATTGCTGACAACAACATCACATGAAGACAATGCCAATCTGTGCTACAGTATACCCTGCAGCTATTAAGATTTTCAATAGAGGTAGAGCATTATACATATGTCATACACACTAGTCTTCCTTCCCAGTGTGTGTGTGTGTGTGTTGGGGAGATGAAAGAAGAAAAACTGCAATCAAGGCAGTTAGACACCAACAACATCAAATCATGTCCCATCGTCATCACACACATACACACCATCAAATAAAATATCATATAAATCTGTACACATTCAATGTCCCAAGTCCCTTCGTAACGGCTCTGCGTGTGTGTGTGTCTTTCTCAAATTTGCACAACACAGAGCATTCATTGAACTTGCATTCTATTCAAATTAGGCATTTACCTATACCATCCAAGTATACACACACACGTTGTAATGGTGTCTCCTTATTTTCACTGGAAAATAAAAAATACACCTATAAAACGAGGGAATGCACACACACATATGAGAACACAATGTCTCAACCATTTAAAAGAGCCTGTTAAACTGTTTACAGTAATTGTCTTAGCTTGAGTGGAGTTAGTCAGCGTCTACAGAATGTCAATTAAGCGGAGAAGAGGAGGTTGGATTGGAATGCAACATTGAATGTTGATGTAGAGAACAGATTATAATATCGGAATTTTTCAGCTGACAAACACAACACACAAACTACTTTGTCTTTGTCCGATCCTCACCTCCTTAACCAGTGTAATTTACGCAGTTAATGACAAACAAGAATAATAATATCTTTCATTTTTTTCCTTGACTAATCAACACTACAATTATTTCTCGTGTAGGCTGTAATAATCTGCAATTTACATGCCCTTTCAAAACTTAAATTACTTTCTCTGATGGAATGGAGGAGTCTGCAAATTTTTTTTGCAAGTGTAGGATTTAATGTCAATTTTCCTTTGTGTGTGTCTTTCTACACGTTCCATGAAACATTGAATTTAACAAAGGGTTTTAAAGGGAGACTAAATTTTTGCACAAGATACCGTACAAACTCAATCCATACCTGCAAAATGTATCCATGTATTTTAAATAGAAACAAAATTATGCACCAGCTCAATATAAAGGTCTGTGCTTTATTTTGAGTCCTTACGGCATCCTGAGTGTCATTCAAGCCACGCAAAATAACAAACACAAATGTTACTTTGTGTCGTGAGCGAAACGAAACAATACAATCAAAATAACAGGTGACTTTTTTTGCACGTCAACAAAACACACACACACACACGTCTGACACACCTGAAGATGAAGTAGAAGAAGGAGAAGAGTTTTTTCTAGGCCAACCTACTACTGTGAGCTGTACAAAGATTTTGAGGATGAAGGATGTAAATGCGAGTCAAAAATTCCGAATAAAAGGAAACCTGATGAATTGTCCCATTATTGGACTCTAATCAGGATACAATGGACTAATGCCGCTTGTTTCTTCTGAGACTAACTACCAAATGGATATCCCTACACTTATTGTTAACTACATAATATGTGGCCTTATTTGTCAATTATAAGAGAGAGAGGGAGATAATTTAGACAACAACATTAAATAAGGAAGAGGAGGAGGGGAAATTGGGACTTGCGGAAAATTGAACTATTATTTTATGTACACCCTCGCATGTTGTTGTTTCGTTTTCTTCCTTCTCCTTTCCCACCTCCCAGATGTTGATAGGATAGACGTGTGTCCCATTATTCGATCATCTGATATTTGATACTATTGTTTTCATAACCTACTCTCATTTTCTTAACTCTACTCTTGATTCGGTTCTTTGAATGGCGAGAAGTACATAAGGAGAAGGGGGAAGGCTAGAATGAATGAAGAATAGAGTGCACAATATTTCTCTTTTGAAATTGTGGATCCATCACTTGAAAGGAAAAAGATTTTTTTTGAAAAAAATGTGGTACATTTTGATACATATTACTATTTACAAGGCGTAGATTTTTTTGATTCCTCGGCTGTTCAAATTTGACAAAAGAGTTGATATATACAAAGAATTGAATACAAGGAATATATTATTTTGTGAAGAAATCCTTTATTTCCAACGATCAATAATATAATACAATACAGGGTGATCTAAAGGAAAGTGAACAAAAACCCTTTCCCTGATATGACCATTTGACGTTTCCCTTTCCTTTGTCGGAATTTCGGTGCTGTGTAGTTCTAGGCCAAAAGTTGTCACT
>WJFB01002365.1:0-19887 GCA_009870185.1 Pygmarrhopalites habei
CAATCGCCAGGGAAATGATCAATGATGTACTTGTCAGGAAGGTCCATGGTAGCTTTCTGACGAGTGATATGAAAAAAAATTTTGGGGCCAATTTTGCACAATATCCGATATGGTCCTTTGATCTACTTGTTCCTTCTTCTTCTCTCTCTCAGGATCAGCGTGTGAAAAATTGTTGATACTTGTCTGTCGGTCGGTGAACAGAAATGAATGTTTATAGAAAAAAGATATTGACATGGATGGTTCGTCATATAGAAATGTGATGGTTGATTTTATTCACATTGGTGATGACTTTATCAAATGTCATCAAAACATGAAGAATGTTATTTAATGGTTATGAACTATGGCTTTGTTGGTGCAATGCAATTTCTGATAAGAAATGATGACACACTCACACAATAATATTATAGTCATAACACATGTCGGCAGTGTAATTCTCATTCCTTAAATAAATTCCATGAGTCTTACTTATATGTACATCCACACTCTTCTCTCCTTTTTGATTAATAAGACAGTCGTAAATTGAGTGGAAAGCCATGGTCAGAGCGAGAGTCATTAAATGACTTGTATTTCAGTATCAGAAATGGACTCCTAAATAGTATCAGAAGAAAATAAACAAGAACATAACACACTTTTCTCATTTACAAACAACTCTGGTTACATTTAATGTGGATAACAGTCTCTCTCTTGTGCAATGTCATGTCGAAAGACAATTAAGGGGAAAATAAAGAAAAAGGACAAAAATGTGACAGCTCTCCTTTCTTTCACTATCAAAATACTTATTACGTGTAATTCACAGGATGAACATTATTACAGTTATCCTCTAGATGTGTCATTGTGATTAAGATAGCCATGTTTTTATTAAAAAGAACTGTTCTGTCTTTTGACCTTAGTCTCAAATTTATTCAGATCATGCATGACGATGACGTTGATTTCCCTACAATTTCGGAAACATTGTGTAAGAGATTAGGGAAGAATGTACATATTGGGGGATGTTATCTAATACTTTCAAAATGTAGAGTATAACGTCCGGATCTTTTTCCACATATTTTGAAGGAGGTTCCCTCTTCTTGTTTTGTTTAATGTTTGAGCGTGTGTGGGTGATTATCATGTCCATGTCATTACTTACACAGCCCGACGAAAAGTTGACAATGACTCCACTACTACTACTACATAGCCTAGAGTACACATAAACACACAAAAGTATTTTTTGTCTGTACAGAGTAAAATTTTCACTTAATAAAATACGCAGAAGGAATTAAGAATTAACATGCCACAGGGAAAGAGATTAAGAAGGAGGAGAAACAACAGTTGAAAATATGGGGGAGAAAAGGAAAGAGACAAGAATCTCATAAATCTCACTCAGAGTCAAAGTCAGAGTGAGAGGAGGATTAAATAAAATAAATTGGAGGGCTGGGATGGGACGGGACACAACAGAACACAAAATATTCTTCTGCCTCTCCTCCACTTTTTAGCAGCAGCAGAAAAGAGGCAAGTAAAGTGCAAATAGTTGACAGGAAGAAAAACTGGAAAAGTAATAATAATACAATATCCACACAACCCAAAGGGTTGTACACAGAGAGAAATGGAGAGAGAGAAGAAAAAAAACATTCAGAGAATTCATACAAAAATGTACATGTAATTGTAGACTGCAGAAGAAGAAGAATTTTTACATTCACGGCACATGAAAAAAGCCATCCATTCGTTAAGTCCAAGACTTAACTTTGAGCACTTCTCCGTGCTTGTATTTACGTGTGTGTGTGTGTGTCTTGAAAAGACATAACCCATGAAAGGGAAAATGTGTAATGCAAAAGTGGGGAGAGGAAGGAAAAAAACTGTTTTTAAAGTCAAGGCTGTAGCCCCAACACAAGACAACAAGATGAGAATCATATGAGAGATGGAGATATTATGTGAGAGTGTGTTTATAAGAGAGAGAGGAGAGAGAATGAATAATAAGTAATAATAAAAGGGAAAAGAAAAAAAGAATCTCTGTCAGTGTCCTCATCAGTCGAGTTGAGTTGGTTTGGGAGGAAACCACGCGGCTACGACTTGTGGTTACCCATGCAAAAGTTTTCTCCGACCATCCCTCCAAAAAACCATCCCCCTCCAAAGATATCTTTTTTTTCGAAGCAGGATAAAAAATAGAAACAATTCCGAGGTGTACGCTTATTTAACCAACTTGTTTCCACTGTGAATACTAAATATCGTTAATTTTCCTCCCACTATTTTAAAAAGATCCCTTTTCTTCTGAGTGTCTCTCAATTCTATATTGAGCAGTCATGGCGGGGGTGCGGTGGTGAGATTCGGGGAGTCCTGAACAATTTAAAGGGTTGTGTGTGTGGAGGCTTCTTCTTCTTTTCCAGTGGCAACAACAGACTTTTACAACATTTTGTAAATGATTCTTTCACAAAAAAGCCTCTCCCTTCTCTCTCTCTCTCTCACGAGATACAAGAGCGAGACGAAGTAGCAGCCGCCAAGTTAAGTATCATTCTCACTCTTCAAAGAAGTAGAAAGAGAGGGAGAGAGAGGAAAAGAGAATTTGAGGATACAAGGAGAGTTCTAAACAGATAGAGATTCCTGACTGACTGGATCAGAAGAGGAGGTGATAAACAGTGTAAAGTACGAGTGTACCCTCCCTGTCTTTCATCTCAAAAACCTCTCTCGACCACATACACCCAATCTCCATACCTATAAAATGTGTGTGTCTACGTAGAGTTAGCATGTATAAATATAGTTTGTTATTTTTTATCTTCACCACTGAACAACTCTTCAGTTTATTCCTCCCCCCCCCTCAACGAGCTTTTCACAACTCTCAACACTGAGTTTCAATGTACATTTAATCGTTCTTCACTCTCCAACTTTTACTCTCAAATCCCCTCCTGGTCTTACACAGTGTGTAGTACACAGTACACACACGTATTATTCTGAGTAAAGACAAATGACAATATTCCCAATATTTGCGGTGAAAGGGGAAGGGAGAGAAAAAAAATTAAATGTAAATTGACGGCAGCCGTGTCGATTAATTGTAGGGAGAGGAAGGAAGGAATGTAATTATTTCTTTAGAAGGAAGAAGGATGGACCGATATTATGATGATGAGCTGACAGAACCAATATTAAAACTCTCATGACTATTCTGTATGGATAAGAGGTTGTCAGAGGTTGAAAGACAAGTTTGGAGGATTGTGCGGCGGGATTTAGGATGGATGGTGAGGAGGAAAAAGTTCAAAGGCCACTTAAAACACAATGTATGGAATGATTTATGGTTGATTTGATGGGAGAGATGATGAATACGCGAGCTAATGTATTTACATTTTACAATTCTTTCCTCCTTTCCCAAAAACCCATCTCGTACCCCAGGGATGGGATGGAATGGAGAGAGCAATAAGCAATTTTCAGAGGAGGAGGGAATGATATGGGACATCTGTGTGAGGACATTAGTCAGAAATGGTTTTTTCTCAAGAATTCTCTCTCTGTTTACATCGAACGTTCAAGTTTACACCCAAGACTAGTCATACAGAGGAGGAGGGTCGTAAAAATATTACAATAATAATATATCCACCATCACCCTCAAATCTCCTCGGAGTTTATCTCCAGACTGTTTTCTGAAGAACAGTCTATCTTTTTTTCACAAATATCTACAGACGACGTTTCTCATATTTTCGAGACATTTGAAGAAACATGTACGAAGGAAATGGATTAAAATGATGTCTTGGGAAATAAAAGTGTGAATGAGAGTTTTGAAAATGAGAATTCTCTTGAGGAGCATGTAATTGGAGAGGAGGAGAGGATTTTCTGTTTTGGACATTGTAAATAGATCGTGTATTGAGTTGACGTGAAGTAGTAGAGAACCCATTCGATTCGAAGGGCTGTCACTCGAATTGAAGCAAGTCATTAATTTTGAATTTTTATCCCTACTGTGACTTTGACTCTTCCCTGTCACTCTCACATCCTCCTCTTTCTCACCCTCCCCATCCCTCACACACACACTCATACACACACACGTTACTATGAAAGGGAGAGAGGGCTATTTCGCCATTTATCATTTATTTACACGTTTTCCCATTACACCTCTATTTGTAGTCATCATCATCCCAACTTTTTTTTTATATTGACACTCAATCAAATTGAACATTACTACTTAAATTTCCTTTCAACATTTCCCCCAAATCAAAAGTCAACCCCAGTCTTTATTTACATTTCTTAAGTCTCGACAGTCAACTCCACTTTAAATTTCTCTATCAAGACGAGAAGAAGAGAGTCAATGGAGGGTTTGGCCAAATTTTATTTAAAATGCACATTACCATTACCCATCTGTCAATACGACAGTCATGGGTGACAATCTTCGTTAATCCCACATTCACCACATTTTCTATTTCCTAAGCTTTCCATTACACACAAAATGTAGGCCTAAATTTATGGATTCTGGTTAAAGGGCTCTAGTCACTCTAGTCCTACACCACACAAAATATTCTGCATATATTGTACTAATGTATTCTGTCGGTTTCAGTGTCGTCAATCATGGGTTCGTTGGAGCTTCAAGTAGAGAATTCAGAATAGAAGAAAAATAGATAGCAAAACAAAAAAAACTGGCAAAAAATGGTATCCTTATGTCCCTTCTTTCTTTCTAGGGCTGTAAAACGCAGCCAAGCACTCGAGTCTCGTATTATGTATTCCCATTCATATCTTTAGAAGGAACCATTCTATCTCTATCCAATTGTGTGTTTTTGTACTGAGGATACGTTGTAGTTGGGTTAGGTATTTTCCTGCCTCACAGTCACAATATTGAGATGATTCCGACTTGTCTCCCCTATTTCCTCTCTTGCCATAATATACGGCACGTCATGGAGGAGGAGGAATGTGAGGAGGGAGAATTTTTCTAGCCTCTCAAACTACACCATCCACTTTGTCGTTGAGACAAACTGGAGAGAGACACTCATTTGTACTTTATTTTACTCCACGACTCCCTCGTCCTATCTCACCCACCCAACTACTCCCCACATTTGTCTCCCTCCCTTTAAATTCTCCACTTTTGTCACGACGACTCTCCGCGATGAGAGACACGGAGACCCTGACAGGGACAAATTTTCTGGTAGGCTAATAACATGTGTCAAAGGACGCGACTCTTTATTTATGTTTTGCAAAACAAATTCCAAATTATGGGTAACACATTATATAGCATCATATCTGTACAAAAAGATGTAATGATTACTAGAGATATTCGAATCTCTCACTCTTCAACTTCACATCCTCATGCTAAACATAATCATAGTCAATAGCTATTTTTCTCCTCTCTTTCAATTGTACGTTTTTGACGGTTGGGTTTGGAAAATTTTGATTTAAGGTAGCACAAAATTTATGAGAGTTAAACAAGTCAAGTTGAAATGGTGGTCGTGGGTAAGGTACTGTACAGACGACACGTGCAAAAATGATAATTTAGCAAACACATTCTCTCTCCTTCTTTACTCTGAGATCTTTCTGTCTGTGTAAGAGTTTGAATGGGAAAAGACAAAATGGAAAAACCTTCACAACTCACCACTTCCATCTCTTGTTCTCTATCATAGGGGCTAAACTGTTTGGAATGAACTGTCAAACTTTGACTGTAATCTTGTCAATTATTTTACTTGCACTCCCCTATCTCCTCTCTTGACTGTTGTGCAAAAAATTGTGTGTACAAGAATTAGGATTGAGTGTGTTTGTGACGAGCTAATCAAAAGTTACTGGGTTTTTTGGGAAGGAATTTTAATAATGAGAGTTGGGAGTTAAATTATGCTGTATGAAGATTGTCATGTGTGTCGTCGACAAGATTGTTGTTGTATGACATTGTAATATATATCATCAAGTAATGAAATCCTTATGGAAATTTGTGAATTTTTTTCTTTACTTCTTTCTTCTGAATGTCTTTTCAGGATCGTCGTTTGTGTTGTTTGGATCTACCCACATTCTTCCACACGTTTCAACAAGTGAAGATATTCTAGCAAGAAGGAGAAGAGAAGAAGGGGAGACACAAATCTCAAGAGCATGCCTGACCAGTGACAGCTGACGACACATGCTGTTGTTCAGGGAAAATATCATAAATTACCAACACAAAATTTAAGGAATTTTGGGTCTCGACAGAGAGAGAAAAAAGAACTTGACCTTTGTCGTCCATGTCTGTGAACTCAATTAGAAAAGAACAACAAATGCTCATTACAATAAACACATTTATACACACAGTTGATTAATGCTCCGTTGATATTGAAGACGATTTGTTTTCATTAAGTTTATGTGCGATAGGATGTGAATTTTTCAAATTGAAGAGGAATTAAAAGTGACGTTGAAATATACATTTATTTTTACATGGTGTGTTCATCAGACACACACAGTGCACACACATGTAGACACACACAGTTGCAAGTCAAAAAGTCAGTAGAAACTAAAGAGTGGAAAAAAGTGTGCGAGTGAGGGCAGTTGAGAGAAGGATTTCCTGTTGGTTACATGCTCAAATTTTTCCTACTCTCTTTCCATGCTCTCCTTCTCTTTTGCTCTTGGTTGTGAATTTTTTAATTTTACGATAAAGACTTGTTCAAAAAATCAAAACCAGGGACTGTGAACTTCAAAAATTTGTTGATTGTACCAATTTCATTTGTAAACACCTGTGAAAATCTAAAAGTGACACATATTTCGAGAAAATCTTTTGACCTTTTGTTGACGTGTGGATTTTTGTGCAGAAAAATGTGACGTGTTGTTTCATCAATGGAATCACCAACTCCACGGAGCGAAACGAATTTGAAGCAATATAAAGGAATCAGGTAAAATATTTTTTGAAATAACTACAATTTTTTTACACCCAGTAGAATAATCTAGTTTGTGAACAAGGGGAAAAAACGTTAATGTGATATCCTACTATCTTCTTCAATATTCTTCACATTTAACGCTCAATTTCTTTAATCTCGTATGTAGTCTACACACACACATTTTTCAACACAGATAGAGAGAAAATATTTTCGATAAGACTGACTCACCTCCTCTCTCTTTCTCTTGTAATACAATTTTTTGTCCGTTGGACAAAACAAGTGGAGGACCTCATCTCATTAGGTCCATTTCGATGACTCATCGAAATGCTGTGTGGAGTATTTTATTCTAGTTTAATGTCTTTTTGTTTGGATTTGCTACGTTGGCTTTTGTTCATCTCGTGTTGTGCCTTACTTTTTTTGTCCACACACTCCACACACACACATAGACACGCATAAGGATTGCACTATTGGTTAGTGTGTTCGAGACTTTTAACTTTTAACACGTTTTTGCCTTGTGCCGTCTCTTTCTCTTTCACAGAAGGAGACTTCTCAAGTTTCCAGTGTTTAAAAAGACCATCCAGTGTGCATGCACTATGTACACTCCGGTGTGTGTGTGTGTAATGCACTCTACTCCAGCTGCAACCTGTTGATTGTCTGCCCTTTTTTTGTGATACATTTCCTGCAGGGCGGATCACTTTTTTCTTGTGTGTTGGTGTGTGGATCAGAGATATTTTTTCTCACCTCATTTCTTTACGAACTCTTACTTCTTTTTGTCTACCTTCATTCTGAATGACAATCCCAATGCCTGTGTTGTTTGTAAAGTCCATTGTTTACTATTTAAATTTAAAAAGTCGCAAGTTCGTGTGCCAACTTTTTTTCCCCTTCATTTATTTAGTTTAGCTTGGAAATTGAAGGATGGTTTGGACTTTGAGAGGAGGAAAAGTCCACACAGACCACGAGAGTGTGACTTGGATAAAGCTCCTTTTCTTACGCTTTGACTCGAACATACAAATACAGAAAACTCCCAAGCTCTCTATTATTCTCAATTAGAGTGATACTTTCCTCAACTATCAATTTTTCTCTTGTCCTGCATGCCATTGCCATGTTCCTTTGGTTTCTGTTGGGAGGATCTTTTTTCTGCTTCCCCTTTTTCTTCTTCTCATTCTTCTGTTGACTGATGAACACAAAACTACGTAGTCTTCTTAAACTCACAACTTTTCAACTCAAATTAAGTTCATTGTTGCGTGTGTGTGCTTGGACTTACCTTGTTCCTCCTCTATGTACACTTTACAATCAACCTTATTATATGATTTTCTTTTGTAAACTTTACAATCATCCTAGGGGATTACATTACATTAGTCCATGTACAGTGTACACACACATTTCTGATGCCTTTCGTCCCCTCCTCTTCTTTGGTTTTCTTTCAATGTGTAGTGTACAATTAGTTTTTTTTCCATACCACGGAATAATTTACACTACAATTTTCGCATTTCCGTTTCCCCTTTGCAAAGTCAACATGAGTGGAGGGGGAGGAAGAAGAGATTTTCTCGTGCAATTTCTTTATCTCGTCATCTTTGCCGTTTCGATTTCAATTTTCTCATCGTTTTCAGCATTATTACATTTTTCCTCTCTCTCTCTTTCTCTCTAATGCAGATTTGTCTTGAGGCTAAAGACATAGGTAAATGTGTGTGGACTTTTGTATGATTTCAATTAATGAATGTTTATCGTGGACTTTTAATTAAGACCGTACAGAAAGTCAAAGTGTACATCAATATCATTCAAAGTGTGTGTGTGTTTGTGTGCAAAATATTATTGTAAAAGGTCGTGCTGCTTTCTCTCTACTGTTTGTTAATCCCTTCCCTTTCAATCCACTCGAGGAAATGTTCACTTTTTCTGTAAAATAATTGACAACTTTATTATTGACAGATAAGACAAAAACATATGGAGTCCTCATATTTACACCGACAAAGCAAAAAGTTTACTCAGTCCTTCACCAATCATAATATTACTCTAACATACAAACACACTCTCACCCAACAATGAATAATTTTGGGTTTTATCGCGGTTCTGTGGTTTTCTAATGCATTAACTTTGTATTATTTCATGACCATAGCTAACATGGGCCGTAACCCTTTTTCTCGTTAATATGTACAATGCAATAAAAAATTAAACTCTCCCTATCCCTTTCCATACTTTCAAGTATTTGATAATATGAAGGATGATAGAAAAAATGGAGAAAAAAGGGTAAAACAGAGTACAATGATTGCACAAGTAATAACTTTATAAAAGTTAAAAGCCCCCAACCAGACGGATAGAAGAGAGAGAGAGAGAGAGAGAACAATTCACAAAAAAATAAGGTGTATTCAAAATTCATGCTGATTATTTTTTTCTCATGATAATAATCAACTTGTCCCAACATTTGTTGTGCATTAATACAGACAGTCATTTTACAAAAACATGTAAAGAAAACCACGTAAATTTATTCTTTATGAACTTGAAGGAATTGGAAGGCTGGGCTGGGATTCGACAGCTACTAAGTATTTCTGTATTTATTAAACTGTTCAAATCATAAAAGTTTAAATAATTACATTTTCAAATTTTTATATTACTATTATTATCATTTTTTTAATTGACACTTAGTCGGACCACTCGGTGACTCTGTCTCTTTAGCTTCTGACTATTCTTGGTTCAACTAGAATTGAGAGAGAGAAAGAGAAGTGGACAGGGAAGAAGATAAGAATTATGTACATTTTAGTACACCCATGAAAAGAATTAATTTGACCGTTAAAGTGTGTCGGTGATGTAATTTTGCGAGAGAAAAAAAATTGAAATGGCCCCAGAGCTACAAGAGAACAAGATTCATAGTAGATGACATTGTGAGGTTCAAAATGAAAATCATAATCATAATAATATGTGAAATGGAGGGTGACAAAATGAATTATACGTCTGTGTGATTCCTATCATTTATTGCACAATTTGGACTGTAAGGAGAGAGAGAGTCACACATAAAAGTTTTTCTCTCCTCTTTTAAAAAAAGTTTTCTTCTCCTCATTCACAAAAGAAACAAAAGGATTCCCTTTGCTCTCTCCATCACAGAATTTTTCTCTTGTGACTGTGGATGGTCCTAATAAATAATTTAAATGATTATTCCACATTATTCTCTGTGTGCAAGTGAACAAGTCGGCATGTGATAAAGAAATTCAATTCTGTAATGAAATCTTGAGGAACAATCAGAAAAGACTACACACACACTCTTTTATGGTGTGCATAAGACAGTCTACTGTAGAATGGGGGTGGACAAAAAAAATGTTGACTAAAGTTATAAGTCATGAATTGGAAGAGCAAATTGTGGTAAGTCAGGTACGCACAGAACTTTAAAGTATTGTAGAGGAGGAGAGTTGGCGAAATGCACGACAGAATAAGATAAAAAGGAGAGAAGGTGTTACAATGTAGAGTGTAGTCTCGTTATACTTATTTAATATTATAAAGATTATGAATATGAAAATACAATGATGGCTTTGGATATTTCTCTGTGTGTCTGCGTTTGTGTTGGTGCTAATAGCTAATTTATGCGTACAAAATTTTTTGACCCATGGTTTAAAATTGCCGTTGGATGAATACATTAGATGAGTGAGCACGAGTGACTTCACACAGAGAGAAAGAGGAAAGAGAGAGAGAGGAGGAGGACAGTAATAATAATAATTTATTGAGGGACAATAATATTCCGTAATCAAATAGGATGTTCTATGGCCAAATACAATAGCGAATCGTAAATATCTGACAGGCTTATTACGGCACGACATGCACCAGGATAACCAATGTCGATTTTCTTTATGACTTACATCCCCTCCTCTCCCACAACATCACACACACACACCAGACACACACACGGGCACAGGACAAAATAGAGTTATAGAATGTCCCCCTTATTATTATCATCATGTTCTACCTACATCTTCAGACACAGTCTTTGAGATGTAGAGAGATCCCTGATGAGACTCAAGGCACACACACATCTCACAATGAAATCTTTGAGTGTGTGTGGATGAGGAGAGAGAGAGAATATCTTGAATTTTTAATCCAAAGCACGTAAAACTACTCTGCATAATCTCTTCTGGTAACTCTTTCTGTCTCTCATGTTTACACTCCTTACACGCTAAGCTCGAGTGTTTAACCATGGAATTGGTTTGAAACTCATTTAAATTTTCTCTCTCTCTCTCTTAGTTGTGTGTGTAATTCAAATCCCGTAAATATAATTGCATTGACTTGTATTTTTTCCTTCATTGAACACACACACTATGTAGAGTGGGCATTGCAGTTTTGATCTGAATACAGAGAATTCCACACCTCCCGTTTACTGTATTTACTCTATTCTACAGGCTACACGAATGAAAGTCAAGATTAAAAATAATTAAAATCCACAGAGAGAGAGAAAAGAGGACATTAGTATGTAATGTAAAAATAAAAACTAGTTTTGTGTATACATTAAATTATTGTGGACACAGGAAGGATGCACTCACATTAGAATAAACGATTGTACCTACAAGTAGATTTAAGTTAGTTGGCATTTGACCAGTTCGATTGATAGTCTTGGATGGAAAAATTCTTTTTGTTAAAGAATTGAAATTAAAAAGCGACAAAGAGAGAGGAGGATGCAGGGGTAGAGAGGGATTAAAAGAATATTATTGCAGAAATTTGCATCAAAGGAATTGTGACTGGACAGAAGAAGAAGAGAAATCAAAGTTTTAAAGGGAAGAGGAAAGACAGTTTGAAGGGTTGAATGTTGGCAAGATAGTTAGGCATGTACCTACCTTACCTTACCTACCTACCTGCTTGTATTAGTAAAAGTATTTGTAAAGTGTGGATGTGAGATTGTGACCAGCGTTCACAATCACTTGGCTCTGCATTGTCATTTGGTGGCAGTCTAATATGACCGAGGCAAATTATGTACACACACACATACACACAGAAATGTTAATAATTT
Source organism: Pygmarrhopalites habei (assembly GCA_009870185.1). Classification (NCBI taxonomy): domain Eukaryota; kingdom Metazoa; phylum Arthropoda; class Collembola; order Symphypleona; family Arrhopalitidae; genus Pygmarrhopalites; species Pygmarrhopalites habei. The sequence goes on from WJFB01002365.1 coordinate 11,755, forward strand.
GCTAATAGCTATGTGAAGTCTACTTGTGTAAGTGGATTTTCAGCTTTGACTCGGGTGACTTTGAGTCTCTCTCTCTCTCACACACACTCTCTCATTGTTCAACTTGAATGATTTAATCTGAGAAGAGGGTGGAGAGGAGGGGAGGAGGAGAGTGTGGATTGTTGTGGAGATTTGTGAAACTTTTGTGATTGTGATTAGAAGATTTAGAAGAATTTCAGTTTAAAATTCTTGTGGCGTGGATCAGCATACACACTACACTACTACACACACAACGAACAAACTTTGATGGTGTAGAATGAGGAGCTTGTTGTCGTTGTAGTGTAAGATGTAATGTTCCATGTCGTTGTGTTGTTGTTGTTGACCTTGCATTGCAAGTAGAAAGAATTAAACATATATTTTCTCCCATCATCATCACCCTCCCTCTCCCTCCCTTCGCCATTCTGCATCTGGGAATGTTTTCACAGAGGGTCAGAGGATGGGGTGAAATCACAAAAGTCATTTCTCTCTTTCCTTCTGTATTAAATAATACATTTGTGTGTGTGTATTCTTTGGTTTGTCTGACAGACAGTTTTTCTCCTCACTTTTTTCTGTATGGACAAACCTCCCCTTCTCTTCATGTTTTTTATTCGATTTTATATTCTTTTTAATGTTACGTTATTAACGGTGAAATGATAAACGGACAGAGGCGAGAAAAGACAGGAGAACTGGCTCTCAAATTACGGACTTTGGGCAGACGAACAAGGGAAGAAACGTCATGCAATTAGCAAAATCGTGCAATAATTTTATTTCCCTACCAACACCATCTCAATCTCCTCCTCTCTCTTCTTCCTTGGCAAAGAGATACACACACACATATGTACGTACAAGGTATTGCTTTTCGGTTAAATGTCAACAATCAAGATTTTCGCTTAATCATCTACACAACATTTCCCTACATGCACACACATCTCTCTCTCTCTCTCTCTCTCTGGGGCTGTGGCTTTATTATAATAATGTGATGAGGAGGGAGCATGTAATATTATGCAATCTTACACATGATGAAATGAGGAGAGCAATCAATACAGATCCCGCAGGCTGGAGCCGGAATAAAACCTATCATCATCGAATTATTCTACTCCCCTTCTACTTTACTCTACTCTCCCCTTCTCTACAATTATTCAACAAATCTCCTCCTCCTCCTCCTCTTCTCATCCCGACTTCAATTCTACATCTTCCAATGACTCTCTCACCTCCTTTCAATTGAGTGTTTGTGTGTGTCATCCCTTTTTTTACTCTTCTTCCCTACGATTATCCATGGCCGTTGACCAACAAGCCCTATTGGCATCCAATAATTTTTTTTGTATAAAAAAGATATTTAATTAAATGCAAATTGAAATGTGTTAAATTTTGTGATTCCAGGACGTCAAGGAAAAGTCTTTACTCTTGTACAAATTTCTCAACTCAAAAGAATCAGGACGAAGAGGAGGACGAAAAGTTAGGACCTCGCTCTCTCTCACTGGTAATTTTTGATTTTGCTAATCTCTCTCTCTTCTAACCCATACCCAACTTAGTTTGTATTATCCTCCTCCCCAAATTTTAATTATATTTACAATGATTGAAAGTCGGCTACCTTGTTTACGCCTAGTTTTTGCATAAAGAGTCATGTCTCTACTACATTATAGAGTGTGATGTGGATTTTTTTCCATTTTCCTAATACAGGAGTAGTAAATGAGATTTTTTTAAAAAAACAAAATCCAGGGATTTAGTATGCGAATCTTGTCTTGATCTCCATCAGGTCACTACATACACTACACACATTATTTTTTACACTATACAACATGTGCTTCAATTCTTTGGTTGAGTTGAAACAAGTTGAAGGAGCTCATGATCAAATTATTATTATTACAACTTGATTTTCATTTCCTCTCTCTTTTTTTTCTTAATCATACACACAACTTTATAATAAGTTGCTGTACGTAGTCTCTGACACTGACAGCATTTCAAATAAGGTTTGCAAAAAATGGATTGGCAGTTCAGTGCAGTGCAGTGTGATGAGATAAGGGTCTCTACGGTTGACTACTCTGAGATGATGATGTATTTAAGGGGAGCAATTGAGTGTGACATTATTCCCTGTCCTCACGACGATGAGGACGATGGTGAGTGTGATATGAGACTTGAGAAATTTCAATTTTGCACACCACAATTAGTCCAAGTGTCCATGGGGTAAATAAAATGGAGAGTGAGGGTAATTTTGCAAGGTTTCAAAAAAACCAATGTTACACACGCACAAGTAGCCCTCTCTCATGATTAGTCGAGTAATTGTATTATTATTATCTTTATCTTAGATTGGTCATGACTCCGTTGTACAGTGTAACTTGACTCCATACTAAATCTGATTATGTCATGTGTACAAAAGTTAGAGGTAAAAAGAGGTAATGCCAATATCACTTTTGTTCTTTTTCGCACTGCCCAGCCGCCTGTCGATTTCTTCTCATTCTATACTTACAGTGTGTTTATGGGCCAAACGAATCATTGAAAAAATATTGAAAAAGTGTATCACACAGTGCAGTGCACAGTGTTAGATAACAATGGAGTCAGGTGGGACACTCCGGCATCCATTTTTCGTTTGGATGAGAGACAAGCAAAGAGAATTTAGCATGAGAGAGAGAGAGAAACACATTAGCACTTTAAGAAGTTGGAGAATGAAGGAAAAATTCAAAAGGATAAATGTTTCAATTATGAAGAGTGGAATAACAATCATTCCATTGTTGTTGACTCTCAACATCCATTGTCTGGTTAGTGTATGGAATGAACTACATTACATGATCCTCTGTTCTGTTGTTTGTTTGGTGGTGGGTTGGCTGACAAGTCAAAATTTTTGACATTGTTTGGTTCTTGTTGACGATTTTTCAATACGTAATATCTTGGCTGTCTGTAATGTAGTGCAGTGCGTACTATTATTACCATCACACTATTTCCCTCCTTCATGTATGGGATGACAAGCAAGAAAAGAGGAGGGGAATTTTTAGTTGACGATGTCGCCATTACTACTCGTCGTAGGACATTGCCAACGATTGGACATCAAGGACTCAAGGTTCACAATCCCTCCTGTGTGTATGTGTGATTATTATTTCACATTATATTCTCAAATCTTGATCATTCCCAGCTGGTGCTGGTGTTGGTGTGTGTGTAGCACAAGAAGTTCAGTCATAGTTGTCAACTTTTTTTCTCTCTCATTCCATGACAATCTTCTTAAGAGCCCAGAGGAGATACAGATTATTGACAGAAACACGTCCTGTGGAGGGGGAGAGAGAGAGAGGGAGGGATGGAGAAAAGAGAGGACAATTATAGTTGTCACCCACACTTTTTTCTCACAGTTTGTCAGCCACCACCTAAAATTTCTCACATTACTGCAGACACAGTAGATACTAGGACAGACAGATAGTGTGGACACTAACCACTTGCTGTACACAGGGAAATGTCAAGTATTGGCAAGTCTCATTTTTTTCTCCTCTTCTTCCGTCATATCGAAATTTTGTTTGACAGGTTGATGGACATTGAACTGGACTATGAAACATAATCTTGTGTGTGCTCTAGTCGTGTGTGTGGAGTATGGGCTACCAGTACAGAATGAATTGCCAATGCCAAGTGAGTTTGTGGGAGATGTGGGGATAATTGTACAATTAAGATGAATGACGAGATTAACAACTTACATCCCTAATTCCTTTCAAAACCAATTAACAATTTTATTTCAATATCTCCATCAAAGAATTTCAATGTTGAAAACAGGACAGGACACATTCTTCAACCTCATCATTGTTGGGGAAAAGTGTTTAGTAATACTGCACCCTTAAAAACAAGGGCAAAGAATTTGTGAAATTGGGTTCAATTTGTTGAGCAAGGAACCGCTTTTCTTGTTGACCATCCTATAAAATTTCAAATCTACCCACGGACACGGTAGACCACTTTAATAGGGATTAATTAAGTAGTGGGATGAAATTAAATGATTTAGAAAAAAGAGTATTTTCTGCTTTGATGTGTCAGCTCAGCTGTTGCTGTTGAGGATATTTGCAAATACTGAAGATGGGCAGAGAGACCAGTTCAAGTTGAGGCTTACCTGTTACTGGCAATTGAACGGTCGTTATGTTTAGTGGAAAAATAAGTTTTTCCATTGTGACTTGGACTGAAACACGACATGCCACACTCATCCTTACTCCTTTCGTTTGTTTTTAAAGCCAGAACCGGATTTATGATCCAATTTTTTTTGTTTGTATAATATTTTTGCTCCTAGCACTCTCAGTTCTCTCTCTCTCTCTCCAATCTCACGCTCTTCATTGTTTAGCAGAGAGGAAGAGAGAACGCCCAAGTTCCAGCGGCTTAGGATATGTAAATGTAATATTCAATTTGACTATGTAGAACAAGAGAGAGAGAAAGAGGAGAGGATGGTAGGTATAAGAGGACATGATCTTCTATAATTATTGTGACTCAGTTTTGTAGAGAAGTCTTTTGGTGGGTAATATTGATATATAGTCATGTTTGGTGGCGTGCAGTTGTACACATTTACATATTATGGTTCTTCTAGAGCCGCTCTTAATTTATTCATGACAGTTGACAAGGCCTGGCCACAGAGTAAGTAAAAATCTTGTTCACAAAAATCCCCATGACATTCCTCCTCCTCTGAATATTTTATGGCAGCTCAAGATTTACTATTTATCAATACACCATTCAATACGTATAGGTTGTGTGCAAGTGGAGGAAACCCGTCCTTCCATCTCCACACACACACAATCCCCAATTTCCTCTAAGAAAATCGCCTTCAATTCTCGAGGATTTACCTTTGCGAATGGCCATTGCGAATTTTTTTCCTTAAAGTCTACAGTGTCGGTCTAGTTGTCTCCCCCTTTTAAATAGAATTTAGATGAAGATTGAGCAAGAGACGTTTAAGAGTTCTGAGGAAATTCCTGAGTTTCTACTGTACTGGACGATGGGCAATAAATAAAGAGGGAGAACTGAGGGGGGACACAACAATAGGTAATTATGAATAATAAATAGATTTATTAACCTTTCTAGATCCACTGTGTACATATTACAAAATATCACAGCTGGCTCTGCTCTGGGTCCCTGCCATTTGACATCATTTTACGAGTCTTGATATTATAATACAGAGGAGTTTCAACTCTGTGTGTGTGCGTGTGTATGTTGTTTTAATGACCAACTCGGTTGACTATTAACAATTTAAACTTTGCAAATAATGAGTTGTGAGTTTTAATATGATTGGGACGTCAGGACAGGGGGAAACATGTGTCTTTGTCTGTCTGTAGGAATTATGATCCAGGGAGAATCAAGTTTAGGGATTAAGAGGGAGAAGTTGATATATTATAATATATACTATTTTGTTGTGCTTACACTCTTGAGTACTCTTGATGACAAAAAAAGTATGAATTCACCCTTCACTCTCCTTCCATCCTCATTTACAATGTTAGTCAACAAAAATAATAGGAACCCTTGTACTTCAAAACAACTTTAGTTCGAATGTACACTTAATGTGTGGAGGGGACGGAGGGGTTGGAAAGGAAATGTGCCAAATTTTTCCCCCTCACCCTCTCCCTCTCAATTCAATTGTGGCTACGAAGAGTAGAGACCATGACATGTAGAGGAGTCAAAATCTGACAAAGAAAAGTGCTACTACGTCGTCCGGCAATTCCAACGGAAGGGGAACATAAACGGAATGGAAACCAGGTGTTCCTCATCAATGAGGGACACAGAGGAGGAATGAAGGGACGTGTCCGGGACTCATTAGACCTTTGTTGTGTTCTCCCTTGTGGGAAAACATTATTATTATTACAGTCAGAAATTTTATTACGTATATTGTCACCCCTCCATTTCATTCCATGAGAGGGAATGTTAATGCTAATTATTTTCACAGCCCTTGTACACACATTATGTATATTTATTTTTAAAGAAGAGAACAGAGAGGGACATATGGTACTTGTGAAATTTTAAATGCCCACTCAATACCCTGGAGAGAGAGAGAGAGAGAGAACCACAATAAAGTATAGAAAAGGTTTCTGGGGTTTTGATACGATAATTCGATTAATGTTAATTTGTACTGTTCAATCTTGATTGAGTTCTAAAACTTTGTACTGCTATGTAGGTAAGGTATCAGCTGGTACGTTTCTCCGTCCTTCTGTTACGTTCTGTACTGGAGAATAGACTGGAGGAACCGTTATGAAATTTGTGTCGGCTCATTTAAGAGGAAGTTGAGCATAAGGAGTTACTTTCTGTTCCATTCTTTGTATTTCCCATAGTTTCCTTGTGCTAAATCTTAAATAATGACAGAGAACATGGACATTTCTTTTGCTACATAGAGTGTGTGTTCATGTTAGTTTTTTAAAGGTTAGTCGGAAGTCAGAGGAGGAGGAGGACCACCCTCCCCGATCTGTGTTGTCATTAATCAAAAAAAATGTTGGTTCCTCCTAGTCCGTATAAGAACATTTAAAACTTGCTCCCTTATTATTTATGACTTGAATAAAAACTTTTTATCTCTATTTATTCAGAATGTTTGTGTGAGTGCGTGTGTGTGTGGAGAGTCGGGGAATCTTTTTGTTTGGAAGGAGAGTAGCCGGAAGGAGTTGTTGGAGGACAGGAACTATTTCATTTCAATTTGATTTGGAAGTTGAGAGAGAGTGTGTGTGTCCGTACATGGTCCCGATTAGAGGAGTGTCGAACAGTCTGTGTGTGTGTGTGTGTGTGTCTGATCACACTTTATTCCAAGGCGGCTTTCATCACAGTTTGAACTAGAAATAGATACCTCCACAATCACCTTCCGGCCTCATCTCTCTCACTCCCTTTTAAAATTTGACGAGGAAAACGAAAAGAAAATGGATGATGAGGAGTGAGAGTTTTTTTGGGAACAAATTTGGAGGATGGTTCCTTCATCCAAAGCAAAGTTAAAGTTACCCAGATTTCTTCCATCCTGAGGAAAAAGAATGGGGGAGTTGGAAATCTTTTATCCTTTCGTTGTAGCGTGTCTACTTCATACACTTTATTCTGTACACTTTCGTTCAGTGCCCTGTACAACGATTCTTCTCCCCTAAAATCTGGTCAGGATATTCTAACAGACAACCTTGCCCTTGTCTAGCCTCCTCCTCTCGCTACAATGTAGACAAATCTAATATTAGTTAATATTATATCCCTAATTATCTGCCCTGGATTGTTCCTTTGAACAGTAACGGTCACTCGACTCTCTCTTTATTCAATGGTGTACATATCGGCTGATGATGTAACAGTAACGAAAAGCTTTCCAAACAATGTGCACATACAATATTCGACCTTTATTCCACTGCAGTACAATGAGGCACCCTGCATTCAACAATGTGTAATTTAATATAATTATCCCAGACATTGTCTTACGACTTTGTATACCCCCGTTCCTCCTCTAGTATAAATACTTCCATCTTCCTCAATAATCTGTACATACAGGGATCGGTCTGTAGAGTCACGATTTGGTTCGATTTGTCTAAGATTTGTATTTCAATGCGGGATTAAGTGTCTGCTACAGTCGATTGTATTGATCTATCTCTTTAGCTCAAGTTTTGATGGTCAAGTTGTCTTCTATTCAGAATTTCTTTAAATTTTTCTACTCTCTCTCTCTCTCTGCTCCGTACTTGCTTCAGAAGCCCAGATTTTTGAAACAGTGTGTCTACAGTGTGTGTGTGTGTGTAGGAGAAAAAAGCATGGGAAATGTTGGAATATTGAGAAAATGAAACAGAACTCTGAGCATATGAACTGTAAAGAGAGAGAGGGAGGGAGAGAATTGAATATAAAAAGTTTTTGAATGTGTGTTATAATGGGAGATGGGGAAAAGAGTCATGTAGTCAGCTGCAGGGTTGTAGTAGTAATAATAATGATTAAAGATATTGCTGGAGGCTTTTCTCCAGCCGAGAGAGAGCGAGAAGAGAGACCCTCAAGTCTCTAAACAGTCTCACCGACGAAACATGGACGAAAGGAACAAGATACAGCATACAGGGTGGGCCTAAAGTCACTTAAAAAGTTAATAATTTTTCATTTCAAGAGTTTTGATCGTAGAGAGTTGGCTTTGGTGTCAAAAGCCCATTTCGGGGGATTTTTGTCCACATATTTACTTTTTGAAAA
>WJFB01002366.1:0-11449 GCA_009870185.1 Pygmarrhopalites habei
AACAAAAAATTTTTATTAAAAAATAATAATGACAATGAATTCATAATACTGTATGATTGGTGTACGCAGGGAGGTCATTACCAAAGTATTGATAGTTCTGAGGGATTTTAATAAAGTGACTAGAAAATAAAGAACGATGATAAGTAAATAAAGTTTATTTAATAAACGACAGAATCTAATGATTTATAATTTTCATGAAAGAGCTTACTTGCCACTTGACGTTTTCTGTAATTGGCTAAAATTCCTAAACTTTTTGTAGTAAAGTGTTTCTTTGCTATCTCCAGATTTCCGCGACTTTGTTGACATGTAAAAATTGCTGCTCGTAATTGGTCTTCAATTGTTTTAATTCTAGAATTAAAGCACAAAACAAAACAAAAGATTTTAAAAACGGTTTATAATACGCAGCAATTTCTTAATACACAGGTGAGTAAAAGTATTCACTTTACTTTTGAATTTCTCCTGAATAACAGGTTTGTTTCTCTAAAATGAGTTGAAATACTTTTTTGGACACGACAGTGAGTTCCTTTAAAATTCTTTGACGTGTCTCTTGTATGTAGTCCTTCTCTAATGGATCTGGTAGTTTCTGGTGAAAGCAAATACAGTCACATTAATTTCAGTTATGATATTGTTTACTTAAACTTTAAGTACTCTAAATACTTTAAGTCTTAAAGTATTTAGAGCAAGATGTAATATGGTCATTTAGATTTTGTACCTGTAGTTCAAATAAACTAGGATCAAAATTGTCTGATGTAAAAAATAAACTATCTATAGTCTTCAGGATAATATCGTCAGCGTCTGGAAATTAAAAAAGCAATGATTAAGTATATATTTATAAGGATTTTTATCTACTCTCAAAACTAAATTTTAGATGATAAATGAAAATGTTCTGGGAAGACACAATTCTTCAAAATACCTGGATCACTCGGATGGCACCTGGAATAAAAAAACGACGTATTACTGAGGATGACAAACAGTAGTTTACATTCATCACCCTTATAAAGTTGTACGAAAGTATATTCTATCAGTATTTGATTAATCAATCAACTCACCTCAATTCAGCCTCAGAATCCCTACTGCGGCTTACAGGTAAAATATCCACGGATGGAAGAATTAAGGAATGTTCCTAAAATAAGAATTCATCCATTAGATTTTGTACAATTTGTGGGCAAAGTTATATTAATTAATTTACGTCAGGGCCAGAATGATTTGGGCTCAAAACTTTTTGTAGACTCTGAAACACAAAATACATATTTTAAAAACATTTGATTCCTAACTGTATTTAACATATTTATAAACGGGCAAACCTCCTTCTGCAGCAGATTCTTCAGTTTCTTCTTGAACTCCATCGACTAATTAATTTTTTAAACTATACTGATGTGACAGTTTAATGACAAAACTTCACCACCCTTCACATTCAACACGGAAAGTCACAAAATTTTTCGGATTTTTTTTTGCAATTTTTCATAGAGAGAAGTGAGCGGGCAGGGTAGCCATTTGAACTGACATGTGCTTTTCGGAATTTGGTAAAAGATTTTAACCAATTTCAGCTAAAAATACCATTGGAAATAAGAATGGGGAAGTTAGAGTTGTGGGAGTATATGCCAAACAAGCCGTCGTTGACGAATTTAAAAAAGGACTATGGACGAATCCTGGAACAGTCAGTGCCCGTAAGTTAACATAAAATCTACAAGTCGATAATAGAATTGTAATTAAATAATGTCTAATTCTATTAAGTCGATGTCCAATCTACATAATTTTGACTAAATTCCCCAATTTTGATTAATAGGCTCTGGAGGATTTTGCTTCTCCGCATGTAAAATCCTTTGACTGGATGCTTGATGAAGGGCTCAAAAAGGCCATCATTGACATTCCGGATATTGTATTTGAGATTCCTTCGGGTGACAAGATAGCATTAAGAATCACAGTAAGCTGTACTTAATGAATAATTTTATTACTGCAACTCGTAAGGTCATCATGATGAACTTTTTCTTTTTTTGTGACAAAGGATGCCTCTATGTCTCCGCCTTGTGTCCCATTCGGAACACAGACAACAAATACCAGGATATATCCAACAGAATGTCGTCAAAGATATACTTCCTACAAGGGAGAATTTACAATTCAGTTGAGTTGGTTTGTCAATGGTATTCCACAACCGGCTGTACAGAAATCTTTGGGAGACATGCCGATAATGTTGAGAGTAAAATTAAAACGAATTACTCATTCATAAATCAGTTATGTATATCATTGGGTAAAACTTTTACCGTAAAAGTCTACAATGTATTTTATTTGTTACAGTCAAAAGTGTGCAACTTGCGAGGTCTCTCTCCACAAGAACTTGTTAAAAGAGGGGAGCATGAAACAGAATTTGGAGGGTACTTTATTGCAAAGGGTCAGTAAACTTGTTTCGAAATGCATTTTGTCCTGTTTTAACTAAACATCTTCAATGGAATGAAATAATATCGATGTTTTCATTTGTTTCTTAGGTCATGAAAAATTGATTCGAATGTTACTCATAACAAGAGCAAATTACCCTCACTTTCTTCAGCGTTCTGCCTGGGAAGGTAGGGGTCAAGACTTTACAAATAAAGGAGTAATTATCCGGTGTGTTCGAGACGATAGGAGCTATGTTGTAAGTTGACGTAACCTTATCACATAAGCCATCTGATTGCGAACCAAATAAAGTCTTACTAATTTATTCATGATTTCTTTTGAAGAATAACGTCCTTCATTACCTGGTTGATGGATCTATCAAAGTCATGTTTAATGTTCAACGAGAGTTATTTTTTGTTCCCATCTTCATGATTTTGAAAGCCCTCGTGGATGTGACTGACGAATACATTTACAAACAATGTCTTGCTGGACATGAGAATAATATTGCGATGAGAGGGTATGTTGAACAACTAAAGAATATATTATTTTCATCAAACTTCTAAAAAGTACATTTTGTCATTTTAATAATTTATAATTTTAAAAAAATATTGTTGTATGTAATAGATATGTTGCGGATATGTTGAGAACATTACATCTAGAAGGAATACATACACAACAGCAGGCAAAAGTATATCTGGGAAGTAAATTTCGAAATAAAGTTGAAAGAATGATTGGAGAATGGAATACCGACTCTGCATGTTGTGATTATCTATTAGAGCAAGTTAACATACTTAAATAAAATTTCATAATTTTACATCGTCTAACTTTCTTGAATATATTAACGTGTTCTGTTTTTGTGTGTGTAGGCGTGGAGTTTCTGTCCATTGTTCAAATCCAAGGGAGAAGTTTCACTTTTTGATTCATTCTCTTCAAAAATTGTACACTGGGACAGAAGAACTCTGTAGTACTGAAAATCCTGATCATGTCATGCTACAAGAAGGTTGTCAAACAAACTAGCAAGTTATAAAATATTACAAAACACATTTGTTGTTGTTGTATAAATCTAACGCTTACATTTTTTTGTAGTTCTTTTAGGTGGGCATTTATATTTAAATCTCGTGAAAGACAAACTTGTTAATTGGTTGCAAGCAGTTCAACATGGAGTCTTGAGGAAAGTAAAGCAGGACAATTTGCATCACATGACACATGGTATATTATTGTGACTTTACTATCAATTACTTACATACCTAATAATAGTAATATTAAAGGATGATTTATAATAAAAAAAAACTATTATTTTGGTACATTCGCAGCTGAAATGACTCAAATTGTTACCAGCTCTTTTCGATTGGAACGAAATTTTGATGCTTTTATTGCAACTGGTACAGTCCCATTACGGACTGGACTTGGACTACCACAACCTACAGGTACTGATTTGTTTTTACATTCTGTTTGTGTATCTTGAAGTCTTTCAAAGTTAATAATATTAAACAAATTTCTTTTATACCCACTAGGATTGACTATTATGTTGGAAAATCTAAATCGGAATCGCTACCTTGGTCATTTTCGGTCTATTCATCGAGGTGCATTTTTTCAAGAACTAAGAACGACAGAAGCTCGACAATTACAGCCAGATGCCTGGGGTTTCATTTGTCCTGTTCATACTCCTGACGGTGCTCCATGTGGTTTGTTGAATCATCTAAGTGCTTTTTGTAAGCCTGTGACTGAGACTCAGGACGCTTGGGTCATTCCAGGGGAGTTAGTGAGTTTAGGTGTCATACCTATCGACAATTTATGTCCCTATCCCATCAAAGATTGTTACAAGGCTTTTCTTGATGGAAAGGTTATGGGATATATTTACCAAGAGTGAGTTCAAACTAAGCTGTAATATGTCATTTGATCCATTCACCTAAGTATGTAAAGGTTTATTACTGATTGACTCTTTCTTTTCAGTGACATCAAAAGAATAGTCGATCGGCTTCGATTTTTGAAGATTGAAGGAATCAAAGTGCCAAAAATGACAGAAATTGTGTGGATTCCAAAGAGACCTAGGGGTCAATACCCTGGTTTGTTTTTGTTCACATCATTAGCTCGAATGATGAGACCTGTCATCAATCTAAAACACAACAAGGTGGAATATATTGGTACATTGGAACAACTGTATCTGGATATTTGGTTAGTTTTTATTTTTAGTTACTTGTGAATGACTTTCAAAAAGTCAACTAACGCTTGTCTTTTACGAATCTAATATTACGTATACAACAGTATGTGTCTCTTCTCTCTTTCACAGTGTCACTCCAGAAGAAGCTTATCCGGACGTAAGTTTAAAATTCTTATTTCCTTGCTTATTTCTTCAGGAATTTTTTTTGTGAGAGATGACATTTTCATAGAATGAAAAATCACAATTTCAGGTCACCACACATCAAGAGATAAATGAGCAAATATTTTTGAGTCACCTTGCAGCACTGATACCAATGCCAGACTGTAATCAGAGTCCACGTAATATGTATCAGTGTCAAATGGGGAAGCAAACGATGGGAACACCATATTTAACATATCATCGGTGAGGAGTTTATTTTTTTAGGACATCCTTAATGGACGTTCCCTTCCTACCCTCAAATAATATCATCTCATTCTGTTTTGACAATTTTTTCAGTTTTACTGAGAATAAATTGTATCGTCTAATAAATCCTGGATCCCCACTCTTCCGTCCTGCACATTATGACTATTTAAAACTTGATGACTACCCTAGTGGAACAAATGCAATTGTTGCAGTCATTTCGTACACAGGTAATAACATAAACTCATTGTCTCATTATAGTAAGTGTTATAAAATATTGGATGAGTTTGAACAAAGGATAAAGTTAAGGATTTAATTAAATTATTATTTACTTTTAACAGGTTATGACATGGAAGACTCCATGATTATCAGCAAAGGGTCATTTGACCGAGGATTTGGTCATGGTTGTGTGTACAAATCAGAGCACATTGATCTCAAAACTGTTCTCAAAAACTCAACAACTAACGTCAGTTCTTAATTTTAAGTGTACCATTTCACCCATATTGTGTGAGCTTGTTTAAATGTTTTGAAAATATATTTTGAAATAGAGTACTTTCATGTTGGATCCTAAAGCAGAGAAGAGTTGTAGTCATAAAGTAGGTCCTGACGGCTTACCACATGTTGGTATTGAATTGGAAGATGGTGATCCATATTACAGGTGGTTAAATTTAATTTTCAAGGAGATTATTTGAAACATGAAATATATTTATAAAGGTTTGGGTAAAATTTTGGTTTTCACAGTTATTTCAACGCTGAAGTTGGTTCATACTATGTGGGAAAGTTCAAGGGCGCTGAGAAAACTTATGTTTACAGTGTCAAGTTGAAGGGAAATGACAACGGTACAATGGACAGTTCTAGTGTTGTCATTACTTTTAGAACCCCCGTAAGTCCCATCACATGTATCAATTGAATAGTTTCATGGTTGACCACATAAGTAAATAACTCAGAACTATATTCATTGTTCTTAATGGTGACAGAAAAATCCTAGACCTGGAGACAAAGTAAGTATGTTTTCGATATTTCTCAGCACACAGTTCATTTTTCATTTAATTTCATACGTGCTTGTTTCGTCTTTTCAGTTTGCTAGTAGAGCTGGACAAAAGGGAATTTGCAGTTTTCTCTGGTAAGCAATGTGAAGACAAATTTAGTCAGATTCAATCATCAATAAATTATGTGGTTTATTTTAAATGAGTTTGTGTGTATCTCTTTTTTGAAGGCCAACCGAAAACATGCCTTTTACAGACTCTGGTCTTGTCCCTGATATCCTTTTTAATCCTCACGGTTTCCCATCTCGAATGACGATAGGTATCCTTTTCATTAACCTTTCTACAATTTTGTATTTTATATAATGAATTAAAACTTTTGTATTTTTTGTCTTGGATAGCTATGATGATTGAATGCATGGCAGGAAAAGCTGGGGCTGTGCACGGGCATGTTCATGATGCTTCCCCTTTTAAATTTTCTGAAGAAGACTCAGCAATTGATTACTTTGGCAAACTCCTGGAGCAGGGGGGTTATAATTATTATGGGACAGAGACAATGTACAGTGGAGTGGACGGGAGGGAACTGACCGCAGATATCTTTTTTGGTGTTGTGTACTACCAACGACTCCGTCACATGGTTTCCGAGAAATGGCAAGTAAGGGCAACTGGAACTAACGAGGCAATCAAACGTCAGCCAATTAAGGGAAGACGAAGAGGAGGTGGAGTTAGATTTGGAGAGGTGAGTAAAATATATTATAAATTATGACACTACAACTTGAAACTCAAGTCTTGAGTAACCAATGAATGACTATGACTGGAAAAGATGTAAACCGAGATTAATTATTATTGTTTTCTTAGATGGAAAAAGATTGTCTTATATCACATGGAGCTTCTAAATTACTACAAGATCGATTATTCTTTGGCTCGGATGCAGACTACGCAGATATTTGTGTGAAAGTATGTACTAAAGTACTTTTGCTATTCCTGTATGTGTCTGAGATTAAGTGAGAGTGACTTGAACCATTTGATTTTTTTACAGTGTGGGTCAATTATATCTCCAAAAATCAAAATTCCAATCTTAAATCCAGGACGCCTCTTACTAGAACATCCTGTACCAAAATGTGCTACATGTGACAGTGAGGACGATGTAGAGAGTATGCCAATCCCGTATGTATTTAGATATTTGACTGAGCAGTTGGCCGCAGTAAATATAAAACTGAGAATAGATGCTGTACCTTTCAAGACAGATTAAATAGTAAAACATGTATTTTTTTTAATTTGGAGAATATTATTAAATTATTATTATTAATGGCATATTTATGATGACTACAAAGGAACAAATCATTATATGCTTTTGAAAATGAAAATGGACGACATTTCTGTAGGTTTTCTCTTTTATTCTACGCTACAAACCTGAACCATTTCCTCGTCCTTTTCACTGGACTGACCACATGAGATTTAGAATGGAAAATGAGATTAGACATTATTCACTTTTAAGTATTTTATACAATTTTATATCACATTCTATTCTCTCATGAACTGATTCCAGTCAGTTACCATTCTTTGACATTCTTTTCCTATATATGGCTACTACTAAAATCGATTTTGATTTGTAGTCTAGTGACACCGGATAATTTAATCTTTTAATATAATTTTGTACACGCAATAAATTAAAATATTGAATACACCAATCATGAATGAGGAGAGTGTGTGCTTTCACGATACTGCAAGTAAAACATTTTCAAGTGCTCTTTTGTAGCTTAATAATAGTCATCATACTTTGAACTACATAACGGTGGTGAAGAGTAGGGTTAAGATTTTACTTAGTAGAATCCTGTAAAATTGTGAAAAATTTGAGTTACATTTGACTGTAATTATTAAAATTTTCTTCAATTAGACACTCAATATACAGAATAAAAATTTAATTACCTTTAGATAAGCAATTAAGTCGGCCCTTTCCTGTGGTTTCTTTAGACCAGCAAAGACCATTTTCGTTCCTGGGATGTATTTCTTTGGATTTTCAAGGTAAACGAAAAGTGTGTCGTCACCCCAAGTAATACCTACATAATTTTTTTTTAAAAAAAAACAGGAACAATTAAAAATGTATTAATGAGAAATGTTGGATAGTGAGAGAGAGAGAGAGATAAAAATAACTCTTTTCATTTGTACTTTGTTCTATACTTATTTTTAGCAAAATATTCAGACAAAAATTATGTGGGTCATCCATTACCCTTAGATACATTAGCTTCAGAGTAGGTGAATCCTGGAGATTGACCAGTTTTCCGACCGATTAGTCCATTAAGATTGGGTCCAACTTTATGTTTTCCACCTTTCTCAACAGTATGGCATTGGGCGCATCTCTGGACGAAGAGTTTCTTCCCCTTCTCAATATCTCCTGCAGGGACACTCATGTTGAATTTTTACTATTTAGTTACAGCACCTTTTGTAGTAGCACTAATTTTCTTGGCTGAAAATTTGATAAAATAAAATTCAAAATTTCAGTTAGTCAATCAAAAAATTTAATAGATTTCTTGAAGAAATCGACTAATCTCCTTCTACAATAATCTAATTATGCGGACCCAAATTTAATCGCCTCGCCTTTCTGATGCAATACGTGTTTTACACAGATGATAATCATGTGTTCAAGTAATATATGCCGGTGTGTGAGAGAGTTTACAATATTAGTCGATTTTCCACTCATTTTCCTAATCTATAATCAATAAGTAAATGCGCAGTTAACTAAGTAAACTAGAAAGTCTGTAAAAAAAGAGTTAAACTTACCGAATAGCCTTATTCGGACTCGGAGCAATGCCAGGCAGGAGAGAAACGCAAAATTTTGAGAACGAACTGAACGAAGTCTATTCCTCGTGACCGAGAAGGAAAATCCTGCGATAGCTGCCGTTCACCGCGTAATGTAATTTTTCAATAAAAAAATACCCAAGGCCCAAATCTCTTCCATTCTCAAATCAACTTTTGGCCAGTCAATAATTACCGGAACCTCACTATTGACATTGTTACTTTATAATCAATGCGGCTGGTACAAGTCAACAACTTGGGTTTTGCCAGAAAACTCAGCCAAAGTCTATTTGTTAACAAGGTAAAAAATACAAATAATTATTTCTGACAATTTTAAAAGATTCTTTTGAAAAGAAGAAAAAAATTTTGGAAAGGCTGAATAGTACCATGATACTATATTTTCCCTATTGACATTTCAAATGTCCTGTTATTGCCCATTTTGTTGCAATACAAGTAGTATCTCTTTCTAATGTAGTATGTACATACTTTGTATGCAGATTAGGAAAAGTAATGTACTTAGAAATTCTTAGTCAAATTTAGTTTATGTAAGTACAATACAATATTATTATTTTTTTCTGTATGATTGGAACAAGTGATTGAGTGATACATAACTAATAATAGGGAAGAAAATAACTGAGGATACAATGAAGTCCAAGCCACCAAACAAGAAGAGTCGCTTAGAGTCCGACTCGACAATACCACCATCATCATCCTCATCGACAGCGGCGGTTAAGAAAGATGGATCTTCTTCTTTTTTGTCATCCTCCTCAATCTCGGCCACCACAAAAGCTGCAACTGCAGTGACTGCTTCCGAGATTTTTGCAGCCGCAAAATTGGCTGCTGCAGCATCTGTGGCTGCTCTTGCTGGTGGTGGACAAAAACAACGTGTGTCAACTCATCTACCATCATTCCCAAAGTTGACTGTCCCAGATTTACTCAATCCTAAAGATTTTACAAAAATTGGTCAACTCCTAGTAGCTGTCAAGGATAATCGTCCTCCAGATCCTGTGTCCATGGAAGATGTAGATATGGTTCAACAGGATCTAGAGAGACTCTGGTCAAATATTTCTGTTCGAATTCGTTGTCTCCAGAGAGAACAAGCAGCTTTACAAAATTCTCCTAATGTAATTTTGAGTCGAGGGGTCGTAGGAGGAGGAGGGGATCATTCAGACTCTCATCATCATCATCATCAAGACAAAATGAATGCTGGACAACAATTATTAGCAACTATTATTGATGCTGGTCATGGGACACGGACATCCGTGTCGGCTGCTGCAAAATTAGTAATGGGGACACAGATTCCACAGGGTGGTGGTGGTGGGACAGGTGCAAGTGTACAAGTTCCTGGGTCAAGTAGGAAGGCTAATAGTACAGCTTCCAGCAGTAGTAGTAGTAGTAGTACCACATTTCCATCCATCAAATTGGAAAAACATGCCAAGAAAAAACTTAAAGGGGAGGCAGAGCCGAAGAGTAAGAGGGCAACGGAGAAACCTGCTCGAGCTGGACAAAATCGAACACATTCCATGTCACAGGATGACAGTTCACTTCTTCGACAGGAGGCTCCTAGTCAATTCTGGGATTTTTGTGAGAGTTATTGTAAGGAACTGACACAAGAGAATTTGGATGCTCTAGAGACTACAATTAAGGAACATAATAATGCTGTACCAGGGAGTTTATTTAATATTCCTCCTTTGGGTAAGCAATTTCATGCCAATTCTTCTCGTCTTGATACTGTGGACTCACCATCAGGAGGAGGAGGAGTGGGAATTCGTGTGGGTGAGAAAATTGACACTGCATCTCGTGATATTTGTGGCCCATTAACTCAACGACTTGTGGCAGCATTAGTTGATGACAGAGTTTCTGGTTACAATCATCTAAGTAGTAATAATGGAAATCGTGAAGAATCAAATGAAGGTTGTTTCATTCATCGACCAGGCTTGGTCCGAGCCCTTGGTTTGGATGGTAGTACTTCCGGTGGTCCACCTTTGGAGACAAGACTTCGACAAGTTTTACTGGAACAAGGTCTTTTACTAGGAGATGATGCTGAAGATTCTTCACTCATTAACCCGGATGATGAAATTTTGGCTGATATTAAGCGAACACAATCAAATTTAAAACAGATTCATACAGTGAATGCAGACAAATTGAGGGAACTTCATTCTTTGGCCACAAGGGAATTGGAACGAGCTGTTATCAAGAAAGATTTGGAGAAGGCCGACAAGGAAGTATTGGAAGCATACAGACTGATTTCCTCATGTAGATTAAAAAAGAAAACTCTCACAAAACGTGAAAGGGATATTGTTTTCAGAGCAATAGAGAATCGAAATTCAGCAATTGGAAAACTTCATGGACAACAGAAAATAACAAGTAGTTCAACTTTATCCAAATTTACGAATATATAAACATCAGAAAAAATCAATCATCAAATAAGCTCTTACACACACACACACACACAAATACATACAACCTATACATGCACATTGTAATGATTTTTCCTACACCAAATCATGAGTGTATCTTTTTTTGGATTACCTATTTTTCTCTCTCATATTTCACTTGTAATTAAAAATAAGAAAGAAACCCCGGTTATAAAATGTATAACTTTCTCTCTTATATATATTAATTTATAAGTAAATCTCTCTTTATTTAATAATAATATTACTTTAAGAGTTGTGCATAATAATTTTGTAGCAACTATTCTTCATGCCCCCCCCCCCACACCACAAAGTATTTTTTATCA
>WJFB01002367.1:0-19875 GCA_009870185.1 Pygmarrhopalites habei
TTTATATACTCGTTGAATTACATGAAAAAGAATTTCACAATGAACAAAACAATAATAATTATTCAAGCCTTGGCTTCTTTAACCACATATAATGTATTTGCCTTCAAGCTTTTATTGGAAGGGCGGCTAAAGATTATCTCAACTTTCATTCCATGGATTTAGTTCAACAATGGTTAGTATATATGAATATGATTCGTTATGCTAAGTTAGGAAAATGTGCTTGTATAGGAGAAATTGCGACCACGTTCTTGTCACAAAAACATAAGTTTTGATCTATTTAAAAAAACTTGTGTATTTAATCTGCTACAGTACTACACATTTATCCAATCGGACAATTGATTTATTAACTCGCCATGCATCCATTCTACCGAATTTGAACTCTATCAAAGGACAAATTAGTACAGATTTGGTGCAACTGGAAATCGCACTCAGTGCATTTACACCCGTCTTGTCAGAGTTGGGGAAATCCTATAAACTTCTCAAGGTTTAATGTTTTCTTCACATTTTTTTGAATATTTAAGCGTATTGAAAAGTATTTCGTTCTTTACTGTCTAACGTGTAACATGTGGTGAATTTTAAGGGCTTCAAAACATTACTAAACATGGATACAAAGGAAATAGCAGAATCAAATTTGGTTCCAATTGTTGTTCCTGCAAGTCTAGTCTTGAATTATTTGTTTACCATTTCCAAGGACGAATTGTTGGTGACACCACAAGCGGTAGGTCACTCATATCCTGAAAATGTCAGGCTGATATAATATGCACTAAAGGAGTTGGAAGAATAATTATTTACAATGCAATTTTTGATATATAAATTAGACCCGGGGTTGGTCTGTAGTCCGTTACTCTCGCTGGCTGGATGAAAAAAGTGAGGCTGAGCGAATAAATTTTATCAAGTCTGCCCTAAATGATTATGTGAAAAATGTGAGTGCGAGTGGACGAGAAGAATTTGATCATTGTTATCCAATCATGTTGTCGATTTTAAAACGAGTCACGTAAATTATTTTTATTGCCAATAAGTTATCATCACGATTGTTGGCATAATTATTTAACAAGAATAATATTATCTAAATTTTATTATTAATAAATTATTATTATTAAAGACAATACAGCTTCGAAGAAAAATTTTCTTTTTCTTTTATTCTTTACACAGTCATCAAGGGACTCCCAGAGCATGTCGAGCAGGAGAAAGTTTCATTAACTTTAGAATTTACATCCACAATCAAATCACGAATTCTCTCTTCAATGACAGACCCATTTGGTTGTTGTTCTTGTTTTGCCAATTCATCCACAGCATTATTCAACTCTGATAATTTTTGGAGAAGGTCATTTCGCTCTTTACTCAAAGCAGCTACAAGCCTGTCATTTTCTTTGGCATGCTGACCTAGGGCAATTCGTTGCGATTGATACAAAGTAATATAATCACCTATACAAAGAGACCCAAAACGTTTTTACTAGCATGTTTTATGATTGACAATCACAAAAGAGAATCCAATACATAATATGTATTTGCATTATTTTGTAGAACAAAAGGACACGTCGGTCTTACCAATTGTATCATTCTCCCCTTGTAGCTGAATGACTAGGTGTTCGAGACGATCCACTTCTTCTTTGAGTGAAGCATTTTTGTCCTGCAGTTCCATGACCCGTGGTTCCAATTGTTTCATTGTCATTGTCACTGGACCAAGTCTAGCTAATTCTGCTTTGTATGTTGTATTTTCCCACTCAAGTCGCTTTAGCGTTTTATTCATTTCTATTAGCTCCGACCCTTTTGCAGAAACGGAATGTTCACCTGCATCTTTGTGATCACCTATTGAGTGTCCATTATGTCCCGTACACTCCGAATCATGGGAATGTCCTTCATGGTAGTGATCGTGTTCTCCTCCGTGATGGTGGTGATCGTGTTCTCCTCCGTGATGATGGTGATCGTGTTCTCCTCCGTGATGGTGGTGATCGTGTTCTCCGTGGTGGTGGTGATGGTCATGATCGGTTTGACTCTAAAAATGGAGAAATCATAATCGGAAGTTTGATAATAATTGTCTTGTTTGTTCGTTAGCAATTAACTGATTGCTCATTGTCAGAAAATATTTTGATTTGTACCTTGGCAGAGTTGTTCAACTTGGACTGCAATTGTTCCACATGAGCATGATAATGTTTCCTTTGTTCATCTAATATCTGCTTTTTCTTCAATTCTTCCTCAAGTGTAGTTCGCAGGTTATGCATGTCTGACTTGAGAGCAGAGTTTTCGGACCTTCGGGAGAAATGTAATAAATAAATTGAGTTGTGTAGATATGACATAAAATTTCAATTTTAAATTCTAGTTTGATCGAGATCAGAAGAACTAGAGATGGAATGTTGTTATGTTTTTTCATGTTCACCTTAGATTTCGTAACTCTTGCTCATAGGATTTTAAGCTGTCTAATAACTCTTTGTTTTTGTCCTGTTCATTATTTAACTCTTCCGCAATTGTCATTTTAGACTTGCTCTAGGAAAAAGAACGTAAATAGCTATTAGTACCAAGTATTACTAATAAAATACAATTTATAGTGTATGCAATGTTTATTAACTACTTACCACAACAAGAATGGCATCCTGCAATTCTTCTAGTTGTTTTTGTTGATTCCCTAATTGCTTGAACTGATT
The DNA here is from genome assembly GCA_009870185.1 of Pygmarrhopalites habei. Lineage (NCBI taxonomy): Eukaryota > Metazoa > Arthropoda > Collembola > Symphypleona > Arrhopalitidae > Pygmarrhopalites > Pygmarrhopalites habei. Next base: position 2,643 of record WJFB01002367.1, read on the forward strand.
TACTTCTTTTCTCAAATCCCTCACTAGTCTTTCACCAGCTTCTAACTGATTAATTAGCTCACTCTCACGACTCATTAATGTTGAGTTTTCTTGTCTTAACTCACGTAGTTCATCTTGTAAACTATCAATAACATCATTCATATTTTGTGAAATTTCCACGGCTCCTTCTTCACTTTCACACTGTGTAGATCTCTCTACAGTCACCAATTTTTCGTTATCCAGTATTGTTACTTTCTCTGAACAAACTTCCTTCACTCCCGGTAATAACTCAAAAGCAGATTCTATCATTGATACAATATCGGAAGGATTCTGCAGTGGTGTATTCGTATGTTGCTCAGTGGTTAAATCTGCAAGTGGTGTATCTTGTTCCTTCTGTTGTTGTTCGACATTTTCTAAGGACACATTATTGGTAAATATTATTTGATTATTCACTTGTAAATTTTCGTTAGTCCTTTCCTCCGATTGTTGTTGAGTTGAGGAAGGTGGGACGGAGGGAGAATGATGTTGGATGTTGGAATTTGCAGAAATATCTTCATCATTGTTGTGTTCTTCGTCTTCATTTATTAAACTAGATAGACTCTCTTGTGACTTGCTGAGAGTGTCCGACTTGGAACATTCCTGTTCCTGCTTTTGTTTCTGTGATTTATACTGTTGTAACTGTTGTAATAAACAATTTAAATAGTTATTTATATGAGACACAACGGAGTAAATGACAACTAATGGCCACAGTAGAATTGAGAATAATGCAGTCAATTTGTATTACATGACATGTATTTAATTTTTTGCAAGTTTTGTCTTACTTTTTTCTTTGCTGCGGAAAGTCTCTTATTCTTATCGTCCATGAGTGGTTCCGTTGGAAGAACAAAGTGAAGTTTAATACTACAAATAAAAAACCAACAACAATATTTTGACTAGAGTCGAAAGAAAAATGACAAATAATGGTAACCTAATGACACTCTACTCAATCTAGAAAATTATTGCATTAACCATATTTACTGTTACTAACATTTAAAGAATGTACAAACTAAGGTTGACACGTAGCAAAGCATGCGTGTAGTTGTCAAGGGGGGAGGGGGGGCTTTGACTATAGATGATTAAATTAATTGTCAAATCATGGAAAATGAAACTCACATTTACAAAATTAGTTATCTCCTCATAGACTGTGCTTGTTCCTTCAAATTATCCAACAGCTGACAATTTTTTTCAATAGATTCAAACTGGTATTGGAAGTGGATTTGAAGTAGAGCCAATTTCTTCAAATTCTGTACAAAAGACAATAAAAAGTTCTTTAGGAAATGGACAATAATGAAATGTTAATTTTTCTCAAAGAAATGCCACACATACTTCGTAACTGTCAGTGATGGAGCCTTCTTGATTGACAAATTGAGAAATGGACTGCGAAAGGGAATGACTTGAACTTTGACTCTGGAACGCTCTACAAACAGATCCTAAATTATTCACGTTCAGACACACTTTTTCGGCTAGTTTTTGTTTTGGTTCATAATACAGGTTCCTGGCTGGATTAGCACTCATAATTCATAAAAAAATTTGGTAAACTGAGGAAAGAATTTTTGACTCTGTTCATTGAGTTGACTACAACTTCCCTCAGTCCCTCAATGTCTGTCTGTCGGCGGTGCAACATTTTTGAAAGTGATTTTTTTTAGACATTGCTAAATTTTGGCAAAAATGTTAACGTTAAGTAGGTTGTCATTGTTGAAAAACTTGTTGCCACAACCTGGAATCCTCGGGCCGGTTGCGGCTATACATGTCCCACCGAAGTTTCGTCGTAAAGCTAATAAACATTGGGATCCAAGATGGAGACGGTTTCGAGGATTAAGGGTACATCATTATTTGTTCTCATCGTCATGTTTTAGCGATGTAATAAAAAAAACTATACTTAATTCTACTATTTTTTAAAAACAGTTCATCAAAGTTGACCTACCAGATTTTTATAAAGATAAAAAACCAGAAGAAATGACTCCTGATGAGATCCGAGCAAAGATGAAAGAAAGGGGAATACAGCCTCCGCGTGTGTGGCAAGAACAGACTTTCGACGTCAGTTGCACTCCAGACATTTTTGAGCCTTACGTTCCACCGGAAGGGGATGGAAAAATGAGTATTGTAACTGTTGGGGTAAGTCTTTTAAATTATTTTTTGAAAATGTCGTGTACATTTCTTTCTCTTCAAGCGAGTAATAATTATCGTTTACAGACCGTTGTAAACAAGTAAATGATAGATGATTAAAATGTGATATATTTCCAGGGTGCCAAACAAATTGCTACAAAATTTGGAAAAAAGTCTAGAACATATTTGACTATTCGGAAAATTCGGTCATTTGATGAAGATTTTGACTTGGAATATTTTGTCCCTGAAGCCCTCAAAACATATCAAGACTTACACACAACAATGGCAACGCAAGTTTATTTCCACCTTTTTGTCAACTTGTCTTTTTTTCATCCATAATATTTACATTTATACCTAATATTTTAATTTATTTATTCAAATTTATAAGCACTGTGTAATATGTTACTTATCTCATGATAGTTCATTTTTGACTGACAGGGTACCACTCGACAAGGATAAGATTGCCAAACTCGTCACAGAACGAGCCTACACTGAGGTTTTAGATAATTTGGATTGTAAGACGATCAAATGGAGTTTTACCGAGTCAATTGAACCAGCAAGGGTTGTCCACGGACGTCAGACATACATGATTCAAAAAGACAATATATTTGCTCAGCTCACTGTCCGCTTTCACACCAAACAGGTATAATTATGATTTGAATGTACTTATTTAATTATTTATTATTGAGTCTTATGATTGACCTTATTTAGTTTCCCACATTGAAGGGAAATTGCAAAAAAACCTGATATTAATTAGCATGTTTCTTCATATTTTGATCTGATTTTGTATTTTCCTCTTTGTGATAGGTACTGGCAGTGTACGATCGATTTGGTAGACTCTGTCATGGAAATGCTTTAATTGCAAAGGATGTACTCGAGTATGTAGTTTTTGAAAAACATTTGTCCAACGAGTATGGGACATGGAGAATACATCATAAAATAATTCCTGAATGGATGCCCATTCTTCCTCAAAGCACTAGAACTTTTAAGATTCAGAAGGAACCACCACCACCAAAGGAAGAGGATCAGAAGAAAATTGAATCATCTAGTACTCAAAATGTACTACCCCCTCCTGAGTCCTCATCATCATCAGCTCCTCAAATTGCAACTACTTGAAATATACATGTATGTAAGTAAGCAATTTGAGTTTTCTATACTTTATTGATTTAGTGTAATTTACAACGTCACAGAAATATCTGTACATTTATGCAGTTGTTATATAATATAAAATAAGTTACGTACATTTGTATGTATGTAATGGTTATGTAATGGCTCACTTCTATTAAAACAGAACCGTAGTTTCTACACTATTTTTGTCGTTGTTTCATATTTTACATTTTCCTTTTTGGATTTATTATGAGCTAGTCTCAAGTTTTTCCATAAAGTTGAGTTACGTGACATATTTTGTGTATTTCTCATTCATTGCGCTTATGCAATGAAATGACGAAATGAGTATCCAGTTTGTCCCTTCAAATTATTCATGACGATTTACTGTCTCTTTTTTTTTTAAAAAAAAGAAGAAAAATCTTATTCATAATTCAAATTCAAGTTGATGCTAACGTGGATAAACATAGCAACAGGAGTCCCTCATCTCATTGATACTACTTGCGAAGTGAATAATAATATTTTTGGTATACACTGATGGAGGGAGGAGAGTATTTTGTTTGGATATTTTGTTATGTATTATTTTCCTCTTCTATACGTTTGAAAGGGAAAAGGAGAAGCCCTGGAAAAAAATACATGTAGTAGTAAATACATATTATGTAGTTTGTACATGAGTAGTAGTGGCAGTTTGTCGTGGAGAGGGAGAGAATAGTACAATTGGGCGGAGGATGAGAAAGCAGTAGATGATGGTAGAGAGTGTATGTGATGTAGTAGTAGAATAGGGAAAAAACATGATAGTTGGATCTATCATTTGGATCCATGATGATGTTTGTGCTGGGGAACACAACTTTGGAGAGATGTTATATAAGTAAGTAAAGTAAAGTAGTATGGATGATGTGTGTGGAGTGGAGGAGAGGTTTTTGCAGGAGAGCGTCAAGCTTCGGTTCGTGTAACATCTCGAAACGAAAAGTTGAGGAAAATGTGTTCTTTCACCGTGCAAAAGCGAAACTCTCGTCGTCTCCCCCGTTGAAGCAAGCTCGCTTCGTTGCCATGATAATACATTCTGGGAAAATTCTCGGAAGAGATCGATAGTTCGTCACTCATGTATACATCCATCCCCTCACTAAAAGTCATATGTCTTCTATATCTTCCATCCTGAACAAAGCTTTTCATTTTACCTTTATACACATTATGTCTGCTTTTTTGCTGTGCTCACAACCTCTCCTCCTCCTCCTCCTCCCTTGTTTGTACGATCATCCTCCTTCTGTTTCTTCCTCTCTTTCTCTATGTATGCTAGTTAGATAATCCCTGGGCATCGCCATGGATCTGAGTCTCACATCATACGCATAATATTACGTATTAGTAGTATAGACCTACTAAAATTTTGGAAGCAGGTGAGTAATATTTAGACATTCAGTCTACAACTCTCTTCATAAAATGATGATGATGTGATGAGAGGTAGGAGACCCTCTCAACTTCAACCTACACATGAAAAACAGACCAGAAGCTCAACTAAAATTGAGGATGTACTCTTGACTGTGTGTGTTGATTTTATGAATATTTAAATGCTGGGCAACTTTGGTTCCCCTCTAGAATTTTTTTTGACTTTGTACCCAGATTGTCAAGATACATTTTATGTCCATGTAGAACACTCTCCTCCTTGTATTTGTATATACATATATGTAAAGAAAGATTGTAACCATATGGACGTGGAAAAACAGTTTGGGATATTCATGATGGCCACACAATTTTTACACTAAAAAAACAACCCACACAAAAATAGCTGACTGACTTGTTAGCCCATGGCATCTCTCTCGTGAGAATTTCGTCTCACACACAGACTCTCTTTGTGTATTTTTTTTAAACCTTTTCAGAGTCGTCCCAAGTGTCTGACAATTTGATTGTATGTGATTGAAATGCTACACTCTCCACAGTGGAGACTCCACTATATTACCTATGTTGTGAATTCTCTTTCCCCCTTACTAATGTATGTATGAAATTTTGATGCGAGTTTGGTGACAATATATGGAATGGTCACATGGAGTGATCCATTCAAAATGTTTTGACTGAGTATTTTGAAGGAGACGAGGTTTTTTAAAACTATTATCAATTAATAATATTGAGATCCGCATTGAAAACTACAAATAGTCATGTCTTATAAAATCTACTAGTAAAGTTTCTTATTGAGTACGGAAAAATGAACGCTCTTATCTCCCTGCCCGCAGTTTCGGAGAAAAGATACCCTTTAGCGCACAAATAAAAATAAAATTACTCTTGTTGACCCAGCTAACAGTCTAACAAATGGATGATGATATAATCCAAAATATGTGCACAATCAACTCTACACGCTTATCTAATAATAGCTTAAGTAATAATAATGTCACAATTAAATATTGAGAGAGAGTAAATATTGACGTAATATGAATTCTGAAAAACTGGACATAATACACAAAACAACTTTAAATAAATAAATAAATAAATAACAATATAGCATGATAGCAAATACACACACACATACACAAGGTAGGGGGATTGACTGGAGTGTGTGTTACTGTAAAGTGCACAAGTATTATTATGTCAGAACCAAATTTCCAAGGAGAAGTACGAAGTAAACTTTCATATGAATTCGACTCATTCATATGAAACTACGCAAAATTTGTCAAGGGACTCTCATTATATTTACATTATATTTAATATTGTTATCATTTAATATGAAAAGATATGAAAATCCTCCCGATAACCCTTTTTTATCTTTTCCTATCATTAAATTAAAGGTGTACTGTTGGAAGGTAGAGTTGGTTGTACGGGGATTTTAAGTGAGTTAGTTTTGGTCCCATGTCACCGAAATAGAATACGCACGTTGTCATCATGCACCAGACCAGATGAGCCTCATCTGATGAGGTGGAGAAAATTCTCAGCAAACTTTCCAGTTTTCCACCTGAACACATTTACGTCGGATCAACTGTTGTTGTTGTGGGGTGAGACGTTGAAAATAAAATAAATAGACAAGTCCAAGGGGCATTGCATTCCGCTACTCATAATTCTGTACACAAAACAATCAGATCTGTTCCTCCCTCTAAAATGGTGAGGAAGTCTGCATTGGTCGACACTACATTAAGCGAAGCGAGAGAGAGGATCTGAACCAAGGACACTTTGTACTACAAAGTTTGTGGAGAAAAAAAATTAATTTTATGCATTACGTCATTTATCCCTCGCCTTCACTTGAAGACGTCAGACAAACAGTTAATTCCAAATCAACTATTACGTCCTCAACTCTTTACCAAGTAGTTCTGAGTCAATGAGTGAGAGATATCCGTCCTTCCTTCTCATTTCATTTATTAATCCTACATTTTTTCTAATAAATAATTACAGTCAATGCTTATGTCATGTCTCCTCACTTCGCGTAAGTACACCTGGCCGACTACCGAGTGTAACTATACATGTATATGTACAACATTTTAATTACCTACCTTTCCCATCCCTATAAATGATCGTATACATGCTGGAGTATATCCATTCATCCTTATTTTTATTATTATAAGTATAAACAATGGAGGATTTATTTTCAAGAAAAAAAGGTCTACATACTCAACCGTACTAGTAGAACGTCCGAGGACGACGCGACGACAATTGTTCCTGGAATGTTGTGAGTTCTAGATAAATTGAGTGAGAAATGACGGTATTAAAGTAAATATTGAAATTTTCTCTGTCTCTCCCTCTTTTTCTTCAACGATATACGAGAGTATACGACCGTCAAGAGAAGGGGGGATGGAATTAAACTTAATATATTTTTCCAGGTATGGCGTATAAGTACATTGTACACAAATGAATGGAGTGTGTATAGGATGCTACGTATATTTTGTACCATGCCCAATGTGTCATTGGGAAGGGAAGTCGAAGTCAGTCCTGTGAGGAGCTTTTGTACACGATTTTTCAGGAGCGCAAATACACCGTGACAGGAGATGATATATAGAGTAAAATGAGCATGTGGTATTTAGATAGATGAGAGAATATTACGAGGCGAGTATATAGAAGAGCAAGAGTGAAATCAAAAGGTAAAAAAAGGAGAGAGAGAAGGAGCGAAGACTTTTTTTCTCTCCTGTTTTATCGAAATCAGATCAGAAGTTGTCTTTCCAAGAACTCAAAGAATAAAATTTCATTGCATCATGATGATGATGAGCGTCGTGAATCTGGGAGTTTCGTACACACACACACACACACACATCCATATAATGTACATGCAATGTATTGTCAAAAGCTATCACAATGAATCCACACTACAATACTTTATGTACTTTAGAACACTTTGTTGCATGCAGTACAATGTGTGGTTGAAAATAACGTCCAGCAGCTACAATCTTTTGGTACATACATTTTTATCCATCTTCATATTACAGCTATTGAGATTAACAACCGTTTTCATTTAAATGACACAAGTCAAATTTTTTTCCGTCTAATTTTGGAAAAAATCAAATTACTTGTTCAAAATTGTGCTCCAATTATTGAGGTGACAAAAAAATAGGGCTACGCCAAGCAAAGAACGGTGACTTTGTTTTTCAGCCTTTATTACTAAGGTTTGACATTTTCTTTTAGTATGACAGCAATTTTTATAAAAAGTGGTGTGTGTACTTTTATAGGATACTCTGGTATGTAGAGACATTGTTGTCGAACGAATCATTATTTGTTTTCTCTTTTTTAGAGAAGGTCTGGGCATATGTATACTGATAGAGTCAGTACTCGTCTCTCATACGTATTAAGATTGGTGTACTTAAATATATGTGAATGAAAGGTCAGAGACAAGGAACAAGTAGAAAAATAATAAAAATACTAAAATACTACAGTGAAATATTCACAGAGAGAATCACCTCTCCTGTTTCTGGCAATGTGCGTACTGTACGTTATATTGTAGGTTGATCATTATAAAAAATGAAAGAAAAACGTCATGGACGGGGTATATTATTCATACAATTTCCTTCAGGATGGTGGCATACTAGTAAGACACTGTCAAGTCAAGTCCTCTCCAATTTGGGCAGTAAAGTATAGTGAAGGAAATACGAGTCGATGAGAGAGATGAAGCTCGATTGTTGTTGTTAGATGGTACACTGGAATAGAAGCAAAACACTTTTATTTGTAAAAAAGTTCTCTCTCTCTCTGACTCTAATGGAAATAATGAAGGAAAACTGAGAGCCACACATCGCATACTTTTGCTGTTTGTTAGTTGCTGTTTTGTCCCCCCTCCCCCAAAAGATTTCTTGGAACCCTCTCCTCCTCCTCCTAGTTCTCAGAAATCCCCACACTGAAAGCTATAGAGATCATCATACGCGTCTATAGAGTCAATCGGGGTGTCTATGTCCAAAGTGCCATCCTTTGACCTCAAATGTCTCACTTTTCCCACAACAAATGGTACATAGTTCACTTATTTGGTTATAATTCCACATAATTATCAAAAAAAAATGCTGGAAAAGTTGCAATTATAAATTTATTAAAAACACTACACTACAGTACTTGCAAAAGGATTATATTTTTTCATCGCTTTCAAAGCTTGTTCCCGTTGAAAATTTTCCAGTTGAATATTTTTATTTAGTTGAAACACTGAGACTATTGAAAACACATCATTTATTTTAATGTGTGCGTTAAAATGGGAAACAGAAACAGTTTAGAAAAAATTGTTAATGGGAAAAGTAGACTGGAGTCGCCCCGATGGTTCCTACTGATATATCGACGTAGTATATTTAGTATTCTGTGTGTACTTATAGTGTTTTCCATGTTCTAAGGCTGCACTCCGATTCCCAACTTCGTTTCAGCAACATCAGTTGGTCATTCATCAGTGATACTTCGTCCGCTCTCCTATTTTAAAATAGTAAATTACCTTCAAATAAGTACATAAGACTAATTATTAAGCCATTATATCTATTTTATTAGTCACAACGATTGTCAATGTCAAGTGAACCATCCACACTACACACAAAGTGTAATCTAGTATTATTATTTTTCATTTTTGACACCTGAGGATTTTTACCTAAAAGTGAAGACTGTTTTTTAAAATTATTATTATTATTTTGACGAGAGAAACTCACATCAAGTTATACTGTACATGAGGATTTACTCAAGATTGGAAAAAAAAGTATTTTCGTAGTATAATTAATTAAGTCTTTAGTGTGTGTCACATTCAAATTTACATGTGGGAATTCCATGAGCACCACGTCGTCAACGGAAGACATTTAAAGCTGTGGGGACCAGTGATGATTTTATGAATTGTCATAATATTCATCCAGATATAAAGTATATAAAGTAAGTGTAAAAATATAGTACTGAAGTAATTAATGTTTTTTAGGCGGTGTGAGAATTCTACCTCGTCTAAGAAATAACAATGTGACAATTTTTTTCATTTTTTCTCTCTTGTTCCAGGAAGGGAGACTTAGTACATGGTGTCTACAATTAATTTATTGTGAAGATTGAACAGTTATTTCAAGAAATTGTTCGGACAAAAAACGGATAATCAACATGGCTTTATGGAACAAAGTGCAACAATTAAACGGAGCTGCAATTCAGAAAGTACATTCCCTTTATGGTGACCATTTTCCCATAGAAGTCCGGTATATTTTGGCTGCATGGATCGAGGAAAAAGTTCTAGCGTACGTTAAATAATTTATTATTAATCATTCGCATCATCCTAATATAATTGATTTGGATAATCGAAGCTAAATACCAATGCGTATTTTATTTTTAAGACAAAAATATTTCAGAGAAATTAAGCTCTTCAAAGAATATTTCGTGTGTGTGTGGTTTCCTTTTGCGCTATGTGTGGTTGAGATATTTAATTTCGAACAATCCATGTGTGTGTTTTCACCGAATTATTAATTATCATTCTAATTGGTTATCGTAGTCATAGTCCAACATAAAACATATTTTATGCTTAATACGAATGTTGCGATTTAGGATAGAGTGCAACATAAGTTTGATTGTTAATTACTTGTTAAACTTGGTACGATTAAATAATAGTTCCTGTGCTTATTATTATTATTATCCTTTTAGGTCGACGGTAGACATCGATCCAGACAACCCCGCCCACGAACAGTATATAACCAATTTTGTAATTGAACTCATCACTGTGCTGGAGACAAAGGTTAATGACCACATTTAAAAATTATCTTTTACCCATATACTCTAACGTAGTCTCATTAATGTCAAGTGTAGAGATATTCTATCTTCTCGTTTTTTTTGTTTAACAGGCTCAAGGAATGGTCAACGAAGATCCCTATCTAATTCGGATAAAGCTTATCAATGCAGCACAAAGTTTTCGTCAAAGGTATTCTTTTTGAAGAAACTGTCATTTTAGAATAGGACAAAAATTGTCAATACAAAATGACCATGATATAAAGCATCCTAAATGATTGATTCCTATTCTCTGCTGCAGGTGTACTATGGATCCTGTTGGTTTGTACAGGTACTTACATGAATGCTTTTTATTTAAAAAATCAATTACTCAGGATGGTGATTGGTGATTCTATTTATCATTTGGATTATTGATGATGACAATCTTGTTACAGATTCCTTCGTCATTGTTTAACTGTGGAAAGTCATCTTGTTGAGCAAATGGCGGTGGGCAGTGTTGGTTCGCTATGTGAGAAAAATTTTAAAATGTCTTGTGAAACGTTTTTTAATATTCCAGATTACTTTGTATATTTCCATGGATTTTTTTTTCTTTTTTAAAAATAGCAAATGCTACTCTGGTCGATGATGGTGCTGAAATTAATGAAAAACTGGGACAAATTAAGCAAAAGACAATGGAGACGGGAGATATTTTACGTCGAATGGAACAGGAGCAAGAAGCATTTGCAATTAAGTGTCATGAAAGGCAAAAACTTGAAGGTCAGTAAATTGAAATTGAAATAATCATCTGAACTAAGCCACCGAATAGTTTATACAACAAGCGAGTAATTCCTCGACCCACTAGTATCGTAATTAATTGAATTATGACATGATGAAGTTCGCCGAAGTTTTAATATTCTAATGAAGGGAAACTTATTCTTACTAATTCTGTGGTTTTCCATTTCTTGTATGTCTAGGTATTATACATCTTCATCGAATGCGTTCTCAACCTGTAACAGTACAGACACAAGCCTTCGAGAAGGATTTTAATGGACAAAAGGAGCGACTAGAATTTGAATTGAAGCAAAGGGTGAGCAAACATTATATTAATCTAATCGCAAATTAATTTTCTAATAAGTACAAGAACTTTTTTTAATAAGCACTCATTTAGACAATAGATAAAGAAATTTAAAACGACGACAGTGACTTATTCATCTAAAGTGTTTTCCAGGTTAAATTAAATGATTTTAATACCTTTTCAGATAACTGGTCTCATGCAATTGAAGAATGACTTGGAAGAAAAAATTACTATAACTGTATCCGAATTGTCTCAACTACAAAGTAAAGTGTTGGACGATGAATTAACTCGCTGGAAGAGGGAACAACAGTTGGCTGGAAATGGAGCACAAGTAAGGATTTATATTTCATATTGTCCACTTCTTGCCCATTTATTGATGCTTGTGTCATGTTCAAATTTATTCTCTATTTGATTTCAGCTTAACAACAACTTGGATACTCTTCAGTCATGGTGTGAAGATTTAGCAGAACTCATTTGGCATAACCGTCATCAACTGAAAGAAGCAGACCGTCTCAAACAAAATATTCCTTTAGCTCAACCTCAAACTACCGGCGTTGTAGATAGACTTGCATCCCTTCAAGAAAAAGTATGAATAACGATTATTTATGTACTGTATAAAATCCTCTAACATTGTAATTTTATATATACATGTCGTCTCGGACTGTCATTTCGTTTCGAATCAGAGAGTATTGAATGAGCGTGTGAATTCACAGACTGTCGTCACGTATCCTTCGTTTCATGGAAATTTATTACTTCCAAACAATAATAATATAAAATTGGCAATGAAAAATGAATCATTGTTGAGGTGTGTGTACACATGAGACAGGAGAGTGTAACTTGACACCAATTCCTGCCTGACCCAGCTGTGGAATCACAAATTTCATATACTGAAATGGATGAGGACAATTATTAATATGAGTGGAATTTGAAATTAGGTAACACAGCTTCTGTCAAGTTTGGTTACATCCACCTTCATAGTGGAGAAACAACCTCCACAAGTCATGAAAACTAACACGAGATTCACATCAACGGTGAGACTTCTTGTTGGTGGCCGTCTCAATGTGCACATGACTCCTCGTAAGTTTATTTATGATACATGAATGGAAATTCTAGTATTAAAAAAATAAGTCTAGTCTGTACACCTTTTAAGAATAGACAAAACACAAGTTCAACTAATTGGAACATTCCTTTCTAAAGACATTTTTTTGTACTTTCAGCCCAAGTTAAAGTTGCTATCATTTCTGAAGCCCAAGCCAACTCACTACTGAGAAATGACAAATCTGATAAACAATGTGAAACCAGTGGTGAGATATTAAATAACACGGGAACTATGGAGTATCATCAAGGCACTCGGCATCTGTCCGTTCACTTTAGGTACTTTAGGTTGATCTCTTCCATTCATTGTCTATCTCTGCGTGGAATTGACTCAATTTTCTTATGAAATTTGTCTGTAATTGGTATTGCATGACCTGTACTACAACTAATGATAATTGTTTACCATCTTGTTTCTGTGTAATGTGACCTAAAGATGAATGTCTACTAATTCTATGGTGTTTGTTTACAATAGAAATATGCAATTGAAGCGAATCAAACGTGCAGAGAAAAAGGGAACAGAGTCAGTGATGGATGAAAAGTTTTGTCTGCATTTCCAATGTCAATTTACCGTCGGAGAAAAGGAGCTTATTTTCAAGGTATACGCCCATTCATGATTACTCAATGATTTTGCTGTAAAAAAATTGATAATATTCTTCTTGTCAATGTTGAACTGTACATGTTGAATCATGAATGATGATCACCCTATTTTTAACAATTATCCACTTGTATCCTAATCTTACTTCCATATTTACAACATAGATATGGACCCTGTCACTTCCTGTTGTTGTAATTGTCCACGGCAATCAAGAGCCCAGGTATATACGTTAACATTTTAAACTTTCTTGATACCTAAATTATGGCTTCATTTTTTAATTCTATAAAATATCTTTCATAGTGCATGGGCAACAGTAACGTGGGATAATGCATTCGGAGAGCCAGGTAGAATGCCATTTCAAGTTCCAGGTATGTCTTAATTTAAGACTCAGTAAAAATTGTACATATGATCTCACAAGTTATACAATTTGCTTAGAGGCTATTCTTGACATTTACGAATGTAATTAAAATTTCCTGTTCTGTTTCAGAACGTGTATCATGGTTTCGTGTGGCCCAAGCCCTCAATATAAAATTCAAGTCGACTAATGGTCGGTCGCTGACTGAAGAAAATCTACGTTTTCTGGCTGAGAAAGCTTTTCGTACCCCTAATCATTCGGATCTCCTCACCTGGTCCCAGTTTTGTAAGGTAATGAAATAAATACATACAAAATTCATTTACTCGAAATGACTTTGACTAAATGATACTAATTGCATTAGTGTTTATGTATTTATTTTAAATTCGAGACTTTCAATGCTTTAATGATCGTATTCTTCCTTTTTTTGTCAGGAACCTCTACCAGGTCAGTTAAATGCTATGCATTATGGTTTTTGTTTCTTTTGTAAATACGTATTCAATCTGGGACAGAAGATATTCCTCTCTTTTTTCTTTCAGAGCGAAGTTTTACCTTTTGGGAGTGGTTCTATGCCATAATGAAACTGACACGAGAACACCTCAGAGGGCCCTGGATCGATGGGTACGTACGTACTGGCTTATTGTTAATAATAATTGTTTTTAAAGAAGGTTAGTGGAAAAGTGTTCTAACATTCTACGATACAATAGGTCGATACGAGGATTTGTTGGGAGGCAGCAAGCAGAAGAGCATTTGTCATCTTGTAATCATGGGACTTTTCTCCTTCGCTTTAGTGACTCCGAATTAGGAGGCATTACCATTGCTTGGGTTCATTCTGGTGAGTCTCAACTGTTGTCACTTTTATGAAAATATATACATAGTAGAACTTTTATGGTGGTACATGGTAAATGCAAATACCCTAATCTGAATTTGTGGTGAACTAGTCCCTTGTCGCATAAATGTCAATACAATATTCATTATTCAAATTTCTTTTTGCCAAAGTATAAAGATTGCTGTACTTCCTACATTTTCACGCTATAGTGTACAGTAGAAGCATATTTTTTATTGCACTTTTAATTACCTGATATATTATCATTAGGGCAACCAAAAAGTCGCGAAAGCGAGTTCTTTCCTGGTCTATGTAGCCGCCTGGAAGTAAATAGGTCATGTCTCCCGGTTCCCGGGGGTCAGAAATCCGAAAAAATACAAAGCGAAAAATGCGAATTTAGCGACAAAAGGCGATTTTTGGTCGAAAAAGCGAAAAACGCGATTTTTCCGGAAAAAATGTCAAAAGTCAAAATTATTTTCGTGTTTATATTAAAATTGAAAGAGAAAAGACGATTTCTTCGAGTGATACAATTACATTCTAGCTCATAGATACAATGAATGAAGAGTAGCCCAGATTTTGTTGACTTGTTTAACACATCGGCGATAAAGAACGGACAATACGGTACAAAAAGTTCCTCTTCTGAACGGACGCTCTTGTTCAGTACCGCCCGTTTCCGATCGACGCTTTGTTTAACAAGTGAACTACTAGTAAATATGGGTTACTCCCGACTAAATGTGTGTCTATGACCTAGAGTGAATTACTGAAGGAGTATGTTCGTTTTTAATCGAAATGCCGGACAAATTGGGTAAATTTTATTCAGTTCTTGCCATTTACCTGATTCTATTCTTTTGGGTTCAATTTCTCGACTGTCTCGCTCAATCCGATACACTCTAATTGGTCTCCTCTGGATACCACAGGGGTTAATTGCTACGGCAACTCCGAATTTGACATCTATTTTTTCATGATGGGCGAAAAAAGCGATTTTTTCTTGAGAAGCGACAAAAAGCGACGTTTTTTTCGCGAAAAGCGACAGAAGCGATTTTTTTCCAAAAAAACGAGCGATTTTCTGGTTGCCGTAATTATCATCAATAATAACGGTGCAAATTGAGATAATGGCTTCCAAAATTGTAAAATCGATACCAAGGACATTTGACAATAGCTTGTATCTAATTAGAGTTATACATTACTTATGGTTTATGGCAAAAACCTGAGACTGTAGTCGGCAGGAGTAGACACAATTTATTGGAAACATGATACATTTCGACTCTATGTGCTAGTTTAAAATCTATTACATATTACGTTTCTATTTTCTCGTGTTTAAATATGTCAGGCCGTCAGGCTAACACTCCATCCATACATTACTAGTAATTCCCTTTATAGTACATAGAGAAAGCTTTCAATAATTCATAATATAACCTTTCTCTACTTTCACCAACAAATGTTGCCAGTAAAAGCGTTCATTTTGTAGCACATTGTAGTCTATGCTAGTAAATTACGATTCGTCATGAAAATTTATATTACTTTTTTTTGTAAATTAGATCAACAAGTATTTAGTTTGGCTCCATTCACGAGTAAGGATTTGGCAACCCGGTAAGTCAAGTAGACTCACATGTACACCTTCTTAACTTAATTCATAATTAGAACCTACATATCTTGAATTTTTTCTCTTTTGTATTCTTAGTTCGTTGGCAGATCGAATAAACGACATTGCCCATTTGATTTACCTGTACCCAGGTAAGTTCTTCACAAATAGCTCTAAATGCGACCAAAATTATTATAAAATTATCACTTCATTTTCCCACCATTTAATTGTCCCATGATTAATCCATTTCATAACCTAATTTATTTCTAGATATTCCCAAATCGAATGCATTTAGCAAATATTACACCGTCTTGCAAGGTGAGTTGCTACTAGGTTATTTAAAATGTACTTTATACAAAAGTAATTTGATGTGGTAACATAAAATTTGTCCGTTGCAGAAACCCCTCCAACAAATAAAGGTTACGTGAAACCACAGTTGAAAACTCATATCCCAGGGTAGGTCAATCTTAGTCATGAAATTTTGACTTTCAATTGATGAAACTCCAAGGGAATATTTTAGTAAATATAGTCAATCATTTTTATTTAGACTTGGAGATGTTGACCAACCTTTACATGGAGGACTTCAAGCGGCTGGAAGTTTGTACTCTTCTCATCCGAATACACCCTCCAGTAATTATTATAGTAAGTGTTTTGATTTTTCATCTTGGATAATATCTTGTTTGACTGCAACTTTTGTAAATGTTAATACATTTTTTTTTTTAATTTCTTTTGAAATAGACGCACAAAGTCCTGATTCCATGTCCAATGTGAGTGCTGAACAATTAGCGAGGTAAATTTACAAGAAAAACAAATCAAAAAGATATATATTTACCTCAGTAAGGAAAAATGTCTGTATACGCTGCATTTCACGTACATGTTAATTCTCGTCATATGCTGTTTCTCAACATATTATATATGATGTTATATATATAGTCTATATATGATTAATTTTACAAATTGAGTATTTACAAAGGAGGAAAAGGAAATATATCATATATACAACACAATCAGATTTTTAAAGAAAGGAGAACTATATATATATATACATAAAAATATAAGTATAACTATTCAGTACTCATGTTGTACAACTACCAAAATACTAGTTTCAAAATTGACATGTGTGCTTCAGAGACGTGTCAACGGTGCAACTTTTTTTATTAACAATATATAGAATATAATTTAAAAGTTCAATGTTTGTGATCTTTATCAACATTCCAAAAACAATGTTTCGCTCAGTGATGAGATTTTTGTTTTTTAAAGACATTATACTTAATCTAAATGACCTACATGTTTAAGCGTACATCTACCTATGATGTTACACTGTAGATTATACACTGAAGACTATAACCTACATATTATATTTACTTATATATAAATATATATAT
>WJFB01002368.1:0-19872 GCA_009870185.1 Pygmarrhopalites habei
TGTCCCAGACGTATACTCACGAATGCAGAAAAATCATCTTTCACAAATTTAGAAGCCTATTTTACGGAAAAATCGTGATTTCCACTGATTTCCGATGATTCCCGGAAATTACCGGAAATTGCCCATCACTGCTCTGACTTGACATGGGTCAATTTGGTTACCCAATGATTGTAAAAAATTGTAATGTAAAAGAATAAAGAGTTTAAACGAACCCCAGGGAAGAGGACACAGAACGATAGAGCGAATGCTGTTTTACAAAAAGAATTCGTTGTCACTTCAAATAATTCGGCAGAATTGAGCAAAAATGAAGTACGTAAATTGGAAATTATGTGTAAAAATAGATTTTTCTATTGGTAAGCCAAAATTAATTTCATGCCTATCACCAATGATGCATACGTCAGCATGAAGAAGCCAAAGTTCTTGAGCACCTATTTTTAAAAATGTCCAAACAATTAACACTTTGAATCACAGAGTTGATCACTGGTCCTTAATTTGACTTGAATGGTCAGTTGTAACTCAAAAGTAAATGTAAATTAATTTAGCTATAACGGGTAAGATTTTAGATGAAGGAACAGGGAAAGGAGGGGTCTCATAAGTTCAAATTTCCCACGAAGTAGCACTAATCAATTAGTGCTACATAGTGCAACAGTTGCACTAATTCTGCAGCACTAAATGTGTAGCACAAAATACGTAGCACTAATTCTGTTGCACTAAATATGTTGCATTAATTATTTCGCCTGAAAATTGTATCTGGACTTTGCACTGGGATTTTTCACAACGTTGACATGCCGCAAATCTCCCGGCCTTCGGCCGCTCGTTTGCTGCAAACCTAACTAAAATTGACCTAATTCCTGGTCAGCCGTTGCTATTTCCAATTACCTAGCCCTACCGGGCATTGGGTTAGCCTGTACACGTTTTGATTTAAAAAAACCTAACCTAGGGCCTTCGGCCCCCTTACATCATATACATCCTCTTGAAATTGGGACAGTCGGCGTCAACTACAGCCTTTTTGACGCAATTAATTAATTAAAAAATAATTAGTGCTACACATTTAGTGCTACTTATTTAGTGCTACAAAATTAACTACACATTTAGTGCTACTTATTTAGTGCAACATAATTAGTGCTACGTATATTTAATGCTACACATTTAGCGCTGCAGAATTAGTCCTACCGAATTAGTGCAACTGTTGCACTATGTAGCACTAATTAATTAGTGCTATTTTGTGGGAAGTTTGAATTTATGGGACCCCTCATTCCCCTGTTCCTTCATCTAAAATCCTACCCTATAACGTAATGAAGTGTATGAATTTACATGTCCAAGAATGTCGACGTAAAGTCCAAGTTTTGGAAACTTTCCAAATTGAGCCAACATCAAAGACCAAGCCAGGAACAGCCCAACCTTAACTCATACACAATTAAATGAAAAATTAGTTTCAACTTGAAATAACGGAATTAATTATAACTGAAAGGTGCAGGAAATATTCTAATTTTAATGTGAGACTCACAGCTGCTGTCTGGTACTGCCAGAATGAAATGTTGGGAGCAGACATGAAAATTGGCCAAGATGTGAGGAGGATCAGGAAGAACAAAGCCCACTGTGCTCTATTCATTGTCTATCCATTAAAAAATCAGTCAAAAAAATTATTTTGAATATCAGACTCAAGTAAGTTTAGACCCAGGATAACCAGATTATAAGATAACCCTCTAACATCATTTGTGTGTGTTGGCGAGCTATAACTTCAAAACTATGTAAATCAGGGGCAAGATCTCGCGAACAAAAGTCTCATAATGGTCAAAAGTTTTTTTTTCACGTGTAAAAAACGTTTTTTGAGAGACCCCGAGGTTTGTCGTTACAGTTCTTTTTTGAAGGGCCTCTCTCGGACCTTACGGCTCATGCGGTACGAGATTTAGACATGCAATTGAGAAGCTTAGAGCTGTAAGAGCCTTCGCTACTCTCCTCCTTCTTTGTCAAAGGCTCTTACAGCTCTAAGCCCCTCAATTATAAAAATCATGTCGAAAGGATTTGTTTTTCTTTACCCGCTTAATGTAGGAACGAGGAGCTGGGAGCATTTTGAATGCCTCATTGATGACCATGAATAATGTGAGTCCAAGGAGAAGGACAGATTTGACAGTCGGTCCAATTTCCAAATGACATTCGTCCCCTATACAAATACAAAGAATAGAATGAGGAGAATGTACTTTCTTCAGTATTTTGGAACCTCCTTAAAATATTTGAAACTTAACTCAAAATTTTGTACCTTTCATCGTTTCCGTCACTTCAGATATAGTCGGGGTGAAAGTGAACCAGTCAAATTTGACGAAATCCATAGTATAATTGTCTGCTGTTAAGAGTCCGAGGGCTTTCGCTGCTTTTACAGCTTTTGGCTATTAACAAATATTTAAAATCAAAATAGATGTTGGTCTCAAATTGTGGTATTTCAGCAAAGCTCTAAATCTCTGGGGGGGGCCAAATTAGTCCCTTCATAGCTTGACAGTTGAACGTTAATTATAAGAAGTTCAATTTGGGTCCCTGGACATAAAATGTGAGTCTACGAGCTTAACTGAAGACTGAACATAAAATGAGAATTACTTCAGTCAATTTGGGTCTGTATGGACAGCTGACAAGGTAGACGTCCAGAATGTAAAGTGTGTACAAGAGTAGAAGTAAAATCTGAAAATTTATCCAATTCAAGCTTAATTGTTCAAGTCCTACTGATTTCTTTGTTATTAAATTAAAAAGATTCAATTTACATTAAAAAGAATTGTAGCCCAAAATAGCCACTGTACTCTTCGCCATTTTAAGTAAAGGAACGCTGTGGAAGAACACAAAATAATTCAGAATCCTGATCAGTATCACATTGGAAAGGTAGTGAAAAATGTGAAAGTGGATGGTGAAAGAAATGAGAGTTACTGGCAATGAGGGGATGAGTGAGGATTTTCTTTCGACTCCCACTACTCGCATCTACAATTCAGTCAATTTAAGTCTATCACAATTTTTTGCATCAAAAATCAAAAGAAAAAATTAGAGTGATTTTAATTGAATCATTTTGTAGCCACATTACCTAGTATGAGGGTGAGGAGAAGCATTTCTTTCTTAGGTTTCCCAATTTTCTCTGTATTCAACTTATTTTTACTAAACCGACTCTGACCACGTGTCTCCGAGTAACCCACTATTGCCCTGCGAATAAAAACCATAACCAAAGATTTTCAAAAAGGTTGTTGCACATTATACATTCAATACTTGTATGATTGTTACCCAAAATCCAATTTGAGTTCACATTTGACATTTTTGGGGTCATATCTAAAATATCAAAATCAAATAAATACACACGCAACTGCTTAATTTATGCTGGAAGTATGGAGGTCTGAATGCATGAGGGCGGGAAATGTGTGTGTGTGTGTGGTACAGAGGAGGTCTCAAAGGGAAGCTGCGAGTCAAGTACAGTCAACTTGGGTGGTCCGTCAATGTGAAAGACTGCACACCAGAAAATTAATGTGTAGCTCCAACCTGGCCTCCCGAGATTCGTCTTTCTCATGAGGAGTAATGGGGATCACCCAAGTTGACTCTACTTGACTCGCAGCTTCCCTTCGAAACCTTCGCAGACAACTTTTCCCATTCTACAACAAAACAGCACAACCTAAAATACAGTAATGGAAGAAGATAATTCGTACTTGTGCATGGATACAGCACAGTTGAGTAAGGACTCCATGGCTTCTGGAATCTTTTCTATAATCATTATCAATGCCTTCACTCCATCCTTCGATCTACACCCAACAAAACATATTTCCAGATTGACATTCAGTTTTAACTGAAATTGATATTTTGTCTAATTTTGATTGTAACAAACTTGATGGACACATCCGCTCCATTTTCCAGTAAAATTGACGCACAGATTGTGGACTGGTGTTCTGCGGCCAAATGGAGAGGAGTGAATCCTACAGTTTTTGACACACACATTTAATTATTTTGCCACATTGTTTAATATTTGATTTAAAAAAAATTCAAATCGTTTTCCCACGCACAATTCATAATTAGTGTTTTTAACATTTTAATTTGAAATTTTTTTAAACACCTTGATTATCCTGAGCATTGATATCCGATCTAGAATAATTGACAAGAGTCTGGACACACCTTTTTGCATTCGCGATGCAAGAATCGCAATTGCAACCTATTCGCATTCACAATTCATGTATGTAATCATTACTTTTTGAGAATTTAGTTCATATTTCATTTTTTAATTTTAATATTTCAAAAAATTCACAGTTCACACACTTACCCACAATGACAGCCCAGTGTAAAGCAGTTCTTCCTTGACTGTCAAAAAATTAAGATTTATAAAAATTGGCACGATTTTCTTCAAAAAATTTAGCAGTGCAAATTAATTTGCCAAAATTTTTAAAAAATATTTCACCCAAAAAATTGTCCTATTAAAAATAGAAAGAGAAATCTGAAATGATATGGAAACATTACCAGTCTCGAGTATTGACCCCATATTTTTTGATGATCATTGTCTCGAGGGCATAGTCCAATTCATCTGGGTGACCCTCACGTGCGGCCGTTATGAGTGGCGTTGTGCAACTCTCCCTGTGTACACACACACAACATAATTATTTATGCCGTCACACATTTTGTCAAACCAATTTTATTTTCCCGGTGTATTCAGTGACTGAATTGGTTTTTTTTTTGAAAATTCAATTTATAAATTGATGACGAAATTCCCACTCACGTGCACTCATGATGATCCGGGGGGACAGGGACGACGGACCCGGGTCGCCAACCTGTCATCCCATCCGTCCTGTCACCATGACCCCCGTGATCCTCACTCGCTTTCCTCCAATGATGAGTCATGCTAATTTTGGTGTAAACTACCATATAAAAATCAATTCAAATCCCCCAACACAATTGAACTGTGTCGGGACTCACTACTATTTCTGTAATAGAAATCCTATTTTTATGGAAAACCCTTCAATCACACACAACAATCGAATCCTCTTCCTCTACAATTATTTCCATTTTTGATTTTTTTTTGAAAAACTGGCCTGAACTAGTCACCTTGTGTGTGTGTGTGTGTGTGGGAGAAAGAGACTCTTTCGTGGGGGAGAGTAGCACAAGGAATACATACAAAAGGTAAAAAATGGCTTGGATGATTATTATAACTGGAGTGTGTAATATTAATCTATATTATTCTACACCTTATCTTCCCACTTTGTTTATCTTTTTCATACACACACAGACACATCCACACCAATGCAAGTTCATACATAACTCCACATAATAAATATTATGTATAATATTATCGTTCCTCAATTTTCCGTATTTTCCTCTCTCTCTCTCTCTCTCTCTGTGCGTTCCCTTCCACATGATGAGTGTCATCCAACTTTTTTATCACACACACACACACAATTAGCTTCCGATGAGTTTGTAGAAATTATTTAAATGTCAGTCACGGACCTCCGGCCCTGTATCACGACTGCGACGCAAATCGATTGATATTTATATCTACATCATTTTCTATCCATTTCAAACAGACAGAAATAAAAGCAGGCGAGTATAACGTGAACATCAGGTCATGATTTAACATGTCATATGGAATTTGTAAGCATTTTGTTATGTAAACAAAAATTACGTTTATTGACAAAGATTTTTGTTTCTCTGTTCTTGATTTGCAATGGGTAAATCCAGTTGCACAAGTTAAAATTCCCCGCTCACAGCTATCTGACGACGCTCTTTGGAATTACAATTACAATGGTGTGAGGGACAGAGGAGGTCTGGGTGGGATGGGAAGCTGTGAGTCAAGTACAGTCAACTTGGGTGGTCCTTCAATGGGAAAGACTTGTAGGACAAGAAATTGAATGTGCTGCTTCAGCCTGGCCTACGAGTTTTCTCTTTCCCATTGCATTGACAATTGAAGGACCACCCAAGTTGACTGTACTTGACTCACAGCTTCCCTTCCCATCCACACCTCCTCCACACCTCGTAGACATTTCAGGGTGTCTCAAATACCATTCCCCTGTGAGTGGCAAATTTATTTTTGTCTCTGGCGTTTCTGCGCTAAAAATCTTTTCCTCTAAGAAAATTGAATGAGAGGAACTAAAAATGGAAGGAAGTGTCTGACTGCTTTGAATACGATGGTCATGTTATGTTGTGGGAATATTGGAAGTGAGTAATGGACAAGTGTATTTGATAATGCCATGTTATGATTAAGGTGTGAAATGTAGGAGTTGTGAAAGTATTGTACGTACACACAGGAGTACTTACGAGTGGACAGGGGTTAATGAGAAATCCATATTGTGGATTGTGGAAGGAGCAAATTATTGATACATAAACTCCATTGGTTTAATTGGTTCAATAATTGTTGTTTGTGTATGTACAGGGTGTTCATTTATTTAATAGGGTTGTCTATTGTCCATTCCACGCTATACTTTACTGGAGACTGTGTAGAGGCACTACAAAGAACGTGCATCTGTTTGGTTGATGAGTAATCAGAAAATTTTGCGAAGATTAGTTAGCAGAGACGACCGTTAAAATACTCTATATAAAATTGAGTGTACATAATACTCATTGAATTAATATTATTGAAAGAGAGAAGGTAGATGTCACAACAATTTGACCACACATGTTTATCTTGGTAGTAGCTCGACACACACACGGTATTTAGTGTAATGGATTGATTGATTGCCTCCACAAAGTGGGAAAGATATTATGGTTCAATTGACTGGGATTGAAATGTGGAACGTGGAAACATCCATTTTGTGTGTGTGTGTGTGTGTGTGAGAGAGAGAGAGAGAGAGAGAGGGTTTGTGTGTAGATTTCAACACAATTTTTCCCATTCGTGTTTTATGACTACTACAGAGCAGAAAGGATTTAAATATTTTTTAATGATTGATTTGTCCGGATATTTCCAGAAAACGAGAGTCAGTGTCAGACAGGCTTAATTTTTATCGTGTTGCGTGTGTGTGGGAATTGGAATGCAATAAAGTGATGACATACGGTTCCGCTTTGTGTGTTTTGAAATTCATGTACAAGAGGGTCAGTTGACAACTCAAAAATTGAGTGTTTTGGTCGGTGAGACTTGGATTGTGAATTGAGAGCCTTTGGATTTATCATTGTATAAGGTATTTTCAGTTGTGCTGTCCAAATCACGGAGGTCCTTGCATACACATGCAAAGGTGACATTTTTTTCTCACCACTGTCCCTCCATTTGACTAGCATGTTTGTCTTTGGGCTTTCCTTTCATAGCAATTAGATATTTTGTTTTAAAATCAAATCACTCTTGCATGTCATAGACAGAGGAAAGGGTTTGGAGATGTGTCCAGCTGAATGCTTTGAACATCTAGAAACCACCGATTAATCGCAATTAACGATTGACGATAGTCAAACTTTTTTACCTTCATGTTACCTACAAATTGTAGAATTGTATGACGTTCGGTGGCTGGAGAATTAATGAACAATCTTGCAAAATTACTTGAGTATCTAAAGTATCTGTATTAGTGTGCATTGCGCTTTCATTTAGCGTCTTCACGAGAAATCTGCATGAATTTATATTGTACGATGTAATTAAATAATGTGAGGAGCCTGGGCTTGGATTCTCTATGTACGATGGCCGACGAGGGAGTATGACATGAAATGAGCCTTGGGGTCAAGGAAATGACGTTGAGTCGTAAATTAATATAGTGGCATGTAGCCCCACTCATGTCAACCTCATGTCACAAATTTCAAATCATTTCGTCGAATAATTCCAAAAATACAACTCGGATTATTCATGTATAAAAATAATAAACGATTTTCCCATACTTTTGAACAATATTTTATTAATGGAGCGGGCAGAAATACAGTCACATAAAAATACAGAGAGCGCAAAGTTTCCACTGGAAACTTTCCAGTTAATCATGTAGACTCCGTGTTCCCTAATTACGCACAATTCTCCTTCCCAATCTTTTCACAGACAACAGATTTCAAGTCTTCCAGTGACCTTTTCATTACATCTTCAGACCAAACACCGTCAAACACGATCCTGTGGATTTTTTAAAAAAATTATGCATACATCTTCAAGGAGTACATATCTTTTTTGAAAAATACTACATGTACTTTTAAAAAGTATACAAACTCACCATGGAACAAAATTGAGTTTTGGTTCCAGTGCTCCAGTCTTTTGACCCAATTGTGCCAGCAGATTTGAACCCTCCTCACTACTAATACATTTGGCAATCGGAGTGTAGTCTAATTTTTTGTTGGTGACACAAGTCTCTACTTGACCGGGAGGGAAATCATGAGACATGGAACAACCGATGACACAACCAGCATTTTTTTTATCCAAGTATTTGAGAACACATCCATGGATTTTGTTCCCCAAACATTCCTTCTCTCCATTTTGACACGTGAACTTGTAAGAACCTTCCTCTCCAGTTGTCTTTCATGTGTACAAAATATTTCAAAATTATTTTTGAAAGTTGACAATCATTTTTGAAAAGATGATTCATATTTAAGTGGACATTTTTCAAAATAAATTACTCACCGTTGCTTTACCGTAAGGGACAAATTCAACTTCAATAAATTTCCCAATGGGTGACTCAATCAAAGGGTACAATTGAGTTTTGATTAATCTCTTCGAGTCCTTACACAACGTTTCGTAGTACACAGATATCTTTGTCTTCACATCCTGTAAATATAAAAAACCAAAGTAAAAAATGGGAATCACAAGCCAAGACACCAATTTCAAATTATTTAGTACGGGGTCTAAGAATTTTTCAACAATTTTGCAAATTAAATCAGAAAAGTCTGGATATGCGTAAAACAGGTTTAAGTAAAGAAGTTTGAATTGTAAATGAATATTTCGAACTTACACTTTGCCCCTCCACAAATTTCTGACTGGATGAACAAAGGGTAAAAAGGATAAGGAAGATTGAGACCAACTTCATCTTTGTGAAAGGATGGCAGAGCTACTAACCACAGTTGCTGTAAGATCTGGGAATAAAATACGAAAAATGGTGAAAGGGAACGATCGTCTCTCAATTTGAAAAACTTGTAGTTTCTGTTTACAATTCAACTAATTTTTAACAGTATCTGTAACTCTATGTCTGTACTGTACAAGCAGACCACCCACAATGGAACGTGGACTAATTTTCGTCAGATGTCCAAGTAGTCAATGTCTCTTTACGTGTGTGTGAACGGTGTGTGTGAGTAAAAAATGGGTGGAATTCAAAAGGACGGGAAATCGCTGAATGTAATGTCACTGAAAAAATGTGGATAATTCGATAATTATTTTTAAGTCAAAGAATTTAAAAAAAAGTTTAATCACATTTTGACAAAATGATTTAATCAGAATCTATGTATTATTTCTGGATTGTGGATGGTGCACAGAGTGCATGACTTTCTCTTTTGTTGACAAAATCTAAACATTTAATTTTCCTGTGTATATTTTTCCCCTTCATTTAAATGACGGGCAAACTTTTATAATTTCCAATTTTTTGAAATATATACACTGGATTTTGAGTAACCTGGGATACCTGTTTTGAAACATCTCTTCACATTCATACACGTAGGTTCACAATTTGAGGGAAATTTTCAAAACACAATTCATCCCTCAATTATTTACTTTTACTTTCATTGGACAAAGACCGAAGAAGAGGAGGAATTTTCGCAAAAAATCTCATGAAATGTTCTAATGGTTTTTCATTTGAATGTGTGTGTGTAGTATGTTAATTTTGTCAGTAGGATTTGTTAGAGAGTGTCAAATACATAAAAATTAAGTGTTGTATTGTGTAGTGGATTTTTAGTTAAAACAAAGTTGACAATTACTATTAAGTCGTTCCGGACACAGTCAATATTATACTCGAGCCAAAAAAATTAAGAATAAATCAAAAAGTTAAAAATGCATTTGTTGTGTGCACAATTCGTGTAGGATAAGTATCACAGCTTATACCACACTCTGCTCTGGGAAGAATAATATTCCAACTGTTTTTAAAAATGTGAATACATTGTGTAATGTAACATTAATGTTTTGTTGCGTGTATCCTTTTTTTACTATTTTTATCCTCTTTAATTATGATCCTGATGGAGAGTGATGGAGGATGACACTATTTTCCGTTGTGTAATGCACATTTATGTTTGTCAACCTCACTGCATAGTTTAATAAACTAAGTGTATACAGTATAAATTATACTGTAAACTTTATAGCATGCTTTTTTCATGGAAATGATGAGCGGGGAACATTGAGAGAGAGAATAATGACGAAAGTGACACACTACTCTGTACTGTTGTAAGTTTAGCGAGAAGTCGACATATTTTGTGACACATATCTCAATTACACTGTCCAGTTGGCGATGAACATTTTTAATTTGATTGAGGTTGGGCATTGTTGTTCGTGCCATGGCACACACAAAGTCAATTATTGGACAAAAGTGTGACAGTGAAAACTTTTTAAAAACTTTTTCTCTGAGAAGTCTATTCAGTGTTTTGACAACACAAAGCTCTTTTTTTAAAAAAGTCCCCATGTCAGTATAATCGACTTTAGAGGTTAATAAGAGGAAAATGATGTCATCAAATATTTTGATGCAGACTCTGTACTACAGTTTAGTAGAGAGAGAGAGAGAGAAAACAAACTAGTACTAGTATTCGATGAAATAACGCATGTAATGTGCATACCATCTGAAGCTCAAGTCTTGAAAAATGTGAAGTTCACATTGTGAACTCTGCCCTTGACCACAGGTAGAATACATTCTACCTTTACATGTACAAGTAAAATGAACGAAGGTTTTGAACTTGAAAATCTAGTACTATTTAGTACATAAAAGTTGAATTTAAAGACGTACCTGACCTTCCAACAAACTGCATTGTAGTTAAAAATCTTCTCCTCAAGTCAGGAAAAATACACATGAGTTATTTCGCAGTTAGTGAAATCTGCACACACATTATTTTCATTTCAAGCCCGGGATTAGTAAATAAATAAGCTGTCTTTTCCTTACTATTTTTTATTAACCTTATAATATGATTATAGGAATATTATATAATTTTATTATCCAACATTGTACAGGTACATTTAACCCCATTCCTATGAAATCCAGAATCTTTCAGACTGATGTCAATGATCGGAAGATATGAACGAAAATGCCCTTAAATCATTAAAATGACTATCATCCTTCAATGCAAGCCATGCATATAATACAATTTTATATAAAACATTTACACTATATTCAAACGTATTGTAACAGTTCTTTTTTAAACAAAATATCTCACACTAACAAAGAATGGGTGTACAACACTAGTTCAATCTGGTTTCAAATTCCTTATTAAAAGTCACAAAAGAAATAATTTTCTAAGAATCATTCACAGCCCAAAAACAAATGTCCAAAAATGTGAGGGTTTTATTAAGCCGTTGATCCTCTCGAAGGAAAATAATTGTAAGCCAACAAAGAAAGGTAAGTCTCAGGTAAGGACCAGGACAAGGGAATCCTAAATCCAGAGGACAACCAGTTCTACCCGGTTTGGAAATCCACACTATTCCACACTCACTCCCCACAAACCGAATCGCTCTAACCCCTACCTTTCTTAAAGTCTAAAAAGAGAGTCTTATTTTAATTCGTTTTGGCAAACAGGAACCATTCACACATAACCAATCCTCCCGTCAATTTTACTTCGACTGTTGTGAGCGGTGGACGAGTTTACTTAACCACAACTCTACTCCATCTAATTCTTAACCAGTCAAGATTCAGAGAGTCAAGCCTTTCAATATCATTCATTCATTCCAGTTCTATTCTCGTAATTCCAAATTATAGATACTCTCCGGACAATTCAATATTGACCGCCCCATGTTGTAAACTTCCCAAGTCTCAAGGTAATCCATGATTTAATTCTCTTATTTCAGTCGTCTCATTTACCTAATCATTTATCTCTGTCAATCAAAAGTCTGCTCGGCTCATCTTTATTTTTAAAAAAGTCAGCAGTTCACCTTCCACCAAAATAATTTTGTGGCACAAAATAATTTTAAACTCTCTTTTTTATAGGAAACTCTTGAGTCAAGATTACTGTGTAGCTGCAGCCAGCAGTTTCAATTTGATTTGAGGATGTCCATCGAATTCAAATTAAATAATTCCCATCATTTCCCGCCAACCCTTCTCCAGCTTATCCCAGTCATCGCCAACTTGACCAGTCAAAACCCCATCTCCAATTCTTGGTACCATGTCTGGAACATTTGTGCCCTCCTCTTCTCTGCCCTCTCCGCCCTGGACTTTCTGATCCAAATGTTTCTCATCCTAATCGTATTTACTACTGTCCTCCTCCACAGTCGTCACAAATACCAAAATGTTCTCTGCACCATCTTTAGTACAGTCACATTCCTCTCCCTCCGACTCTTCCTTGTCCTTCCCGCCCTTTATTGTCTGGACACAAAACTCAATTTTCTTCCAATCGATTCTGGTACAACAAATCGGACTGTTCTCCTCTCCCTCTTTTACACCAATTTGACTGTCACTTGTGGTCTATTCTCAATCCTAGCTGTCTTCTCAGTCCATTTTGTCCTCAAAATGAATATCCAACAAAAAACGACAAAGACAACGACACCAACGCCATCTGTCCAGTCATCCCAACAATTACTGTCCACACCAACGTCAGAAAAACTTCACCCGAATTACCAATTTTCCAAGAACGAAGATCCACTCCTTCCAATGATGACTATTGTAATGCCAATCTACAACGAGAAACCTGACACCCTTTACCGGGCAATTCAAAGTGTGATCCGAAGTGACTACCCAAATGATCGAAAACATCTTTTTTTGTCTTTCGACGATTCCACTGAATCTTCTCTCTATTTATCTACTCTCAGTTCCCTCCAAATTTTGACTCCGACTTTGATGAAGGAAATTGAATCGGAATTTGAAAACGGCGGTCATCCAATGTCAACTTTACCCAGTTCATCGAAACAAGAATCGAATCTAAGAATATTCCCTACTCAGCTAGACTGTCTAATCGATGGAGTACGTGTGACTCTAAGTCGATTTCCTCATTCCGGCAAAAGTGGGACACAAGGGTCAACTTTTAAACTCCTGTGTGACCGTTACGGGCAAGAAGGAACATCATCATCCAATTCGACACTTGTCCTCCTCATCGATTCTGACATCCTCCTCGAATCGAAAGCACTCCTAAATTTTGCAAGACATGCCATCTCTCATCCGAGCCTGAAAGCTGCGACGGGTTTTATAACTTGTCGTACATCACAAAAATTCAATTTTTACCGGGTTCTTCAAGATGCCGAGTATGTTGATATACAATTATTAATGAGATGCCTTGAAGCTGGACTGGGTACTGTGACCTGCCTTCCTGGTGCCTTGACCTTGGTCAGATTGTCAGCAATGCAGAAGGTAGCAGAGGAATATTTTGGACAAAGGGATTTAACAAATACTCACAACTTTCAAAGGTTTGGACTTGGGGAGGATCGACATTTGACCTACCTTCTCATGAAAGGGGAGGTCAAGGGTCAAAATGATTGTGGTGTTGGTTATGTTCCCTCAGCCCAATGTAAAACAGAAGCACCTGGAAGTTTCGAAGGATTGGTTAAACAAAGGAGAAGATGGTTTTTGGGGACTTTGACTAATGACATTGCAATGTTGTGTAGTCCTGGGATGTGGAGTAGATATCCTTGGGTTCTAAGTCTTAAATTGTACCTGTATTCTTTGAGAGGACTGGATTTTTTTGTGGGAGCTGTCATTGCATTCTATTTTCGGGATGGACCATCGTCTCTTCCTCCGCTTTCTCTTTTAGAGAATGGAGGGATAAATGCAACGAACTTGAGTGCGGCTGAAGAGTCAGGGAAAATGACAGCAACAATTTCCGAATGGTCCATTTGGGGTTTACTCATTTTCCTCACAGTCAAACTGATCTGTTTGAGTGGTGTGTCAATTTTCATTGGGAGAATGAAAGTGGCGATAGGGGCCCTAGTGTTATTTTTCGTTGGTCCTTTTTTCAATTTGTGGCTCGTCCATTATAGTATCTGGACTTGGAATGTGAGGACTTGGGGTGGGCCAAGAAGTGACGGTTCAGGGAAGCAGAATAATTGTCCAATGAAAGTTATGAAGGAAATTAGTGTGGGAGTTGGGGCAAAGGAGGGGGAAGTGGAGAAAGTTGGGCTGACCAATCCAACTTTTGTGAAAGTTGACATGCCGGACAGTGAAGAAGGACATTTTCCATTGACAGTGAATATATTAAGGGAGAATTTGAGTGAGAGGGGAGAAGATACATTGAGTTTGTCCATATTTGAAAGAATAGGAAGAAG
This sequence comes from Pygmarrhopalites habei, assembly GCA_009870185.1. Taxonomy (NCBI): domain Eukaryota; kingdom Metazoa; phylum Arthropoda; class Collembola; order Symphypleona; family Arrhopalitidae; genus Pygmarrhopalites; species Pygmarrhopalites habei. The sequence goes on from WJFB01002368.1 coordinate 14,270, forward strand.
AGAGATGGAGGTAACGAATCAGTAAAATATTTGAAGATTTTTATTTGGATATTATTAACCTTAATAATCAAATATTTTTGTTACATTTATTTGTCATATAGCTTTACCTTCTCAATTTCTTTTTTCCAAATGTTGTTCTTTTGTTAAATATGTATGCATTTGTGTGTGTGGACTGTACAGTTCAATATTTTTATAAACTGACTAACTACTTTAAAACAGATATATGAAGGTGAATAAAAAATTTGTGTATTTTTGTATGAAATGTTTAGAAATAAAATCACTATCAGAAGTTATATTTGTGAGAATGCATAATATCAAAGTATTTTTTTATTGTGGACATGTACAGTCAACTTGGGTGGTCCTTCAATTGTCAATGGGAAAGAGAAAACTCGTAGGCCAGGCTGAAGCTGCACATTTAATTTCTTGTCTGCAAGTCTTTCCACGGAAAGACCACCCAAGGTGACTCTACTTGACTCGCAGCTTCCCTTCCCATCCGCACCTCCTCCCTCCCACACACACACACACATTTCCCCTTTCATCCATCTACACTCCCACACATCTTCAATAAAACAACACAACGTGTATTCACACGGGAGAATTTTCTGTGGCCATGATCCTGTGCCAAAGTTGCAGAAACTCTTTGTGAAAGGACGCTGTGTGTTCCACAAGGTAGAATATGACTGACCCAAATCTCCTCTTGAATATTTTATCTGGATCCGTTTCATTGTATTTCTCCTTAACTGCCAAAATCTTTAGCCCTTCATCCGACGCACCACGAAATCTATGCCACTCATACCACACATCATCCTTGTCCACATGTTCCACATTTTGAAGTTGTTCCAGTACAACTCCCGTGAGAAACACATCTTCGTGTGTGGTCACAGTCTCAATATACGGAATGACCTCTACCATTCTTCTCACAAGAGTCATAGGAACCACGTATCCCAGTCCAGCACAATGTTTTGGGAATTTGTTTGACGGGAAATGATGTGGAGGAACATGATAAATGAAATTCCCACCCTCTGAATCCCTTATCGGTGTTTCATCATAATGAACAAGACACCAAATGGTTGACAAATGTTCTGCTATTTTAATTCTAACCAACTCCCGCCCTAATTCAAATGCATTTATCACTACATCGTCATCTGTCTTGATGACCATGTCCGCATTCGAACAGAATTGGACCACCCACTCCATGGCCATTATCCCTTTCAGGGAGAGATTTCGGTATGTGTCTGTGAAGTTGGAAGAGATGAGATCATTAAATTTTTGTTGTTCCGCTTTAATATCGACTGCAACTTTTGGTCTTTCTTCGATTGGAGCCACGTGACCCAACATGAAGGCTACGCCAAGGATTGTGATGGTAGTATTGCGATTTTTGAGCGTTTTGATAGAACCCCATGTTTCTCGGATGAGATTCCGTTCTTTGGTGTGGCTCCGAGCGGATAGGACGACGATCACAAGTGTTAGAGAGTCTTTTGGTGCTTCTTTGTGATGACACAAATGCTTATTGTTGAAGATTAGAGGTGTGGGTGGTCGGTACGGGAGGTTTAATGAATGATCGGGGAACGTTGCGAGTATGTAAAGAATCTGTAAAGAAAATGACAAAAAGATGAAATTCAGTAATGAATCTGCACGTAGTACGTACATTTGTCTGTTTTTGGAAAATGATATTTTAGTTGCGTTGTTCATTGTTGGTGTGGGAGTATAGACGGATGAATGGGGGAATGTGTGTGTGAGGTATGGAGGAGGGTCGTATGTCAGACTAAAGCTCTACACATTACCTTTCCATAATAATAATACATTTTATTTTCAGTAAAATAATGAGAAACCTGTAATGAATGTTTAATACTAATTTTTTAGCTGAGTCGTTTGGGTTTCATGCAGAGAAAGGCACCCTGTACATTTACACGTGGGTGTCATGTCATGTTATTAATCTTAAAAAATGTTCATTAGGTAAACTAAAGCAAGTTAATAACGATTTTGTTGAGAATCAATCGTAAGTAAACATAATTGAGAGAGTTGGAGCAATAAGTGGTTCCGCTGTGTATGTGTATGCAATAGTGGAACCACTTGTTGTTCCAACCCTCTCAATTGTGAATATAATATTGTAGACAAAAATGTTTGCATATTATACCAGGACATATTAATAGAATTTATCCAATCACTATTATGTAAAATATAAAGACGGCTATGCTAGGTAATACATTAAACATGCATGTTTTCCTTTCCATGTTCCATATAAAATTGTTTACAGGAGAAAAATCGTAGAGCTGATTCCATCCTTGGCTGAGAGTGGGAGAATCCGATTTTGCCCTGCGGATTTTTTTTGTGAAAAACTTTCAGATTTTCTTACTTAAAATTCTCTTCTACTGCCTCGTCGTTGAAGATTTCGGTTGGATATAATAAAAGTCAGTTAGTTTAACACGAGTTCGTGTTACTCATCTGGAAAAATGGAAGGGACAAGCTGTGGCGACTGTAAATTATACGTAAGTTTCATCCGAGTAATCTTAGACACATTGCTTTCCTCTGAAATAACATTATTACATGTTTATGCAAAAATTTTATTGATGATGCTGAAAAATTAATCCACATTTTTTAATAATTATTATAGGTTGCTAAAGTTGAAAAACTTTGTGCCGAAAAGAAATTGGGAGAGATTCTGCTAGCAGCCAGGATTCTTCAGGAAATTATTGAATATAAAAATTAAAATCCGAATGAATCGGCTTCCCTCATCGACAATGTAAAATATTTGTATTTTAAAATCGAACTGTGATGTATTATCGCATTCTGAGATTCATTGTCAGATCTTACACATTGTGTGTGTTCGTGTGTAGCATGATTTTTAAAAAAAATATTTTTCATAATTTGATATTATCTTGTTTTCTTTCAGATTGAGTTAATTTGCAAGGGGAAACTTTGTGCTACTCCCGACACGACTGATTCGGTAAATATTAAAAAATTTGGTGCGATCTTGGATGACAAAGTGAGGATTCAGCACAACAACAACAGCCTATTAATATAGAACCAACACCCGAAGAGGAGGTCATGTCAAACGGTTTGGTAAGACTTTATTTATTAACATCCTAAAAGAATTACTCTCAACAAATTGTAACTTTGAATAAAGGTTTTTCTTCTTCGAAACCTAAAAAAGGAAATAATTTATATTACCGGGTAACTAAGGGGAGCATAGTGAATGAGAAGTTAGTCAAGCTCGTCATAATTATGTTTTTTTAGATTGTAAAAAAAATGATGAACTTTCTTCCTTCTGAAGACCAACTCCAGTGTCGTCTCATCAACAAATTATGGATGCAAGTGGCTACATCAGAATTGAAGAAATCCTGGGTGACGCATTTGTATTTTGTCTTCGACTCTGAATTAGATGAATACAAACCAATCATTACAGAGCGTAAATTGCAAAGTCTGACTGGCTTGTTGGAGCAGAAGAACAACTTTCCTGTCAACAAGTTCTCGTTCTCTGGAGGTCATATGGGGTCATCAGATGTTTAAAAATTTTTCTCCTCTCATGGGAATGTAGTCAAAAGTTTGGAACTGTACTTAGATAAATACATTCTAACTGAAGATATTTGCAAGGCCCTTACTTCTTTCAGAAGAATATTACTAAATGTTGGAGAGACTCTGGAGTGCCTTGAGTTGCATCGATTACCCTTTGACCCTGAGGAGCACGATGCAACTATTCCCAGACCCTGAAGGCACCATTCAGTTTCCCAATTTGAAGAAAATAGTTGTTGACAGTGACGTCAAACTTCCAGCAGGATTTTGTCAGAATCTTCTCAACGCTGCTGTCAATTTGGAAATCACAGAAGGATTTTACTTGTCCAGGATAGAAGATCTCATGGAGACAAACAAAGTTCATACTATCCGAGAAATATATTTCTTTGACAGTGAAATAGACAAGGATTTGGATTCCTTTTGTCAAGTAGCTGGCACCAAACAACTCAAACTGACACTCATTGATTTAAGTGAAGCTGTCAAGATTACTGACACAAGAATTTCGAAAGCGATCAATGATATTTTCGAGTCGAGTTAGGACACTCTAAAACAGATCTGGTGGCTCCACTCCATGGCCGCAGTGGATCATCTTAAAGTTCCAGTAATGAAGAATGTGACAGAATTATCACTCAACTATAATCACTATTTTCTTCCAGCTGGCTCGACCCTCTCCCATATCTTTCCAAATCTGATCGTGGTGGAATTTTCGCAAATCAACGAGTTATCAGTGGAAGAACTTACAACACTAAGCCAGAAAGTTTGTGTCTTGTCCTCCGTGAAGTTTTTGAAACTTTTTGATAACTGGACTCACAATATAATGGAAACATTGTCACCCTGTTTCCCAAATATCATCACCCTCAACATCAAATATGGGGATGTGGAAGAATCAGCCAAGGCAATTCGACTGATTTGGATTCAATTCAAAGTTATTGAAGTTGTCCAGCTTAGAAGTTGGGTGAGTGCGAATTGGGAGGATGTGTGTGCAGAGATGGACTCGAGCATTACAGGGATGAATGTGGAGACTTGTACTCATCTCCGCAAAAATTCAAGGAAAGTGTCCCTGGAGAAGGCTGAAAATTTGAGGACCCTTCCATCCATTTTTGATGCGAAGTGTAAGTAACAACATATATTTTTGTCCCTTACTACTTCCAACAGTACTGAATGGTCTATTTTTGAGAGAATTGTTTTGTACACTATTTTTACAGATTTGAAATCGTTCTGCCTGTCCGTTGATAATTGTACTGGGGATGTCGAATCCGTCCATCCAGTCATTTCTCACGTGTCAGGGATTTATGGATTTCAACCTGTAAGGAAGGAACGAGGTGTCAAGGTCAAGATTAACGCTAGCAAAAGGATTGAAAGTGAGTTAACAAATTGTTCATTATGACACCATTTATTTTGTGAGAGAGATGAATTCGTCACTGCTACAAGTTGTAGTCGGCCAAAATTGTGCTCTCAGTTCATGGAATGATTGACTGAATTAATTATACATTACCTATATGATTTGAAAATTACACTCAACAAAAGACCAAAATTTGTAATAATAATTGTTAATTTTTTGCAGCTGCCGTCGTGGGTGTTCTCCCGTATGTGGACTGAAATCGAAAGGAAGTTACCCAAATTCTCTTCCACATATTGTCTTCAGTTTTAATTTACACTAGGAAGAGTTTCCTAATGAATTATTTTCCGAGTAACATATTTACAAATATTTATAATATTTTCCGCTAAAACTGACCATTCCTCAGATAACACTGTAATTAAATGATTATTGCTTATTGCAAGTTTCAGCCGATATGTCAAACGGTATAATATTTTTAGAAAATCCATTTGATCACACAATAATATAATATACTTTGTCCTTGAATTACGTCATGTCCTGAAATGTCATTCAATTGCATTATGTAGTATAATGATTGTAGCCAACTTTCGTCAATCCCTTTGTTTAGTAGCCATCTTGTGCACTCCTAACAATGGAAGGGCCCCAGCATATAAGAACGAATGAGGGCGAGTGAAATGTCATTTGAAAGCTACTTCCGTGAAACCGTCAAAAATGAAGTCAAAACTCCCGAACGCCCAGCCATTTTGAAATG
>WJFB01002369.1:0-19870 GCA_009870185.1 Pygmarrhopalites habei
TTGTGTGTGTGTGTGTGTGTGTGTGTGTGTGTGTGTGTGTGTGTGTGTGTGTGCGTGTGTGTGTGTGTGTGTGTGTAGGCGACTCATGACCCTTCATGCTGACCACCATTTTTTCATCTTTTGTGCATTGCATTACAATATTACATTTAATATGTACTTTGTTAACTCTCTCTCTCTCTGGGTTAGTCTTATTTAGAATCAAGATGAGAGGAGGATGGGGACATGTGCGTGTGTGTGGATGTAACATGAACTGGCTTTATTTATTGTCAAAAAGGTATTCTCACAACTTTTTTTGACTATCCAAATTGTATTTTGTCTCCTTTTTTATTTATTTGTATTGTACTATTATTACATGTTCAAACTCCTTGTTATGCTTTTATACTTGTTCGAGAAGGAATGACAATGTAACTCTCTCTTCGTGGACAATCTTGTTAAATATGTTCTTCCATTCTTTCTCTCGACAATAAATTACTACTGGATTGGAGAATTTTATGATCCTACACGTAATATTAAACTACAGGTGACAAGGAGTCAGTTGAGAATAAAAAAGTTGAAAACGAGGTGTAATGGACTTGTCAATTTGTACAGTAATTAAATGTTTGATTGAGAATAAAAAAGTGTCTCAATAAAAACTACATTGTCATAATGTAAAAAAACTAAAAAATAAAGTGTTGTTCAGAATGGCAAAGAAAAGGTGTTCTTAAATTACGTGGTATATAATTTTCATACAAATTATTTTGGTATCTTCCTGGAAATGGCTCAACATCACTGAGTGTTACACAGGAGAAGGGAGTGAGGCTGTAACAGGTAAAGTGGAGCATGTTATCTAAACAACAAATTGTTTTTTTAACAGCATATCATGTGTAACATCACTCACGCATCCCCATTAAAAAAATGTGAACTTGATCCACACACTATCGTGATACTGACTGATAATAATGGGAACATCGACCTATACTGCACTTCACAACTTGTAAAAATCCTAATTCATTCATTCATTCATTTTTTTGACATGAAAAAAAAGAAGTTGGGTAGGAAATGATGGTCCAGTTAAAGTTAATCACTTAATTTTAGTTAGACACACTTTTCTTTATTTTATTTTTTCCTTTTCTCAGGAAGGAAAAAAGATTTGGAAAATTTTCTAGCCAATGTCAGGATTAGTTTCAAAGAGAGAGAGAAAATTTCAATGGTGACCTTGAGACCATTTGACGCTATGCAAATGAGTTCTTTGACACTAATTCGACCTCCAAAGGTCGTTTTTATCCCCCGCTCATCATCATCATCATCACATAAATGATGGTTAATGCATTTAATGAGGGTACTAACTAGTGTGTCAATCAAGTTGGTGTGAAGGATTCATTTTTTTGTGCTTGCAGATTCCCAAATTACATAATGTGTATAAAATACCATGTGCCCACGTAAAAAAATATTTTTGGCTGTGGTTGAGTTTAGTTACTCCACAATTTCCTCTTCTCGCAAAAAAAATATTCACTATTCAAAATATGTAAATGGAGAAGAGAAAGGTGAGAAAAAACGTTTCACACTAGGTAAGTAGAGAAAATGTGCCACGTCAGAATGCTCTGTGAACGACGACGGAGAAAGGAGGAAAACGAAGATTAGGTATCCTTCAGATGCCAAAATTAAAAAAAAAAGAATAGAAAAATCTAGAGGTTAAATCCATGTTCGTAAAGTACACAGCAGTCCATTTTGTATTGTAATTGTAAGTTATATACTTATTATAGTTTTCTTATGAACACTTGCTTTTATTATTTTGTTGTTTTATTGCACACACAGATATATGATGATACACTTATTTTGTATCAGAATATATTGATTATATAACATTATTTTCCGTTGCATCATTTTCAGTTTGAATAACATGTAACCCCTATACAATATATTATCTTTTTTTTAAATATATATATATGATATTTCGATAAAATAGCTCTCATATAATATATTATATATAACGATTTCTCTAAAAATTTAATAATTAAATAATATAATATAGTTCTTTATATATATATATATATATAATATATGTTTATCTAGTAATTATTTGGCACTTTATTTTATTGCATTCAGTTTTATCAGTTTCATCAGTTTCAGCATGGCTAATATCCTAGAGTACATACCTATAGCATAAAAAGAGGCCCCAAATTTTGACATGTTTTTTTTGCGATACTTAGGGTACTCTTTTATTTCCCTTTGTTGTGTGTTAGGAGCGAATTTTTAGCTAATTTTCGTGAGGTTCTTCTTCTGTTCCTTGAAGACAGGTCATACATGTGTCTGTGTCACCAATGTATCTCATTGTAAACAGTAGCAGCATGATTGTACAGGACCGGGACAACCGGGACAGCATTTGGTATTGAGTTAAAAGAGTAGTTAGCTCCGCTATTGTTGTCCCAGTACTCTTCACCGTTGACAGTGTAGCGCAAAGCAAATGAGAGACGATTGTGTATATACAATGAGAAGGAAAACTTATCCGTCGTCACATCATGACATGTCGCATTGTAAGTAGCCTGGAAAAAATGAACAACAAATAAAATTTCAGTATGACTTTTTTTGTAAAAAAAAGCTAAATTAGTTTTTAATTATTAAAGGAAATTGATTATTGTTATAGACCAGATCTCCTACACTGATATACATCCATTCATGTCTATGCAATACGGTGTGTGATGACAGCTGTCACTCAGTTATCACAAGCGAATTCAATGATTATCCGATCGACTTCTATTCAATCAATGTACATCAAGGTCAAATCTAACACGTGCGAATACATAGAGTTTTTTGTATGATTGTTCTACAACAAAAAATAAAAAGTGTGAGAGAGAACCTAGGGTGGTCTACAAATTTTAAGTTTATATTACTATCTAAACAATGATTTTAGATCTTTTTTTTTAAAAAAAAACAAAAAAACGTTGACTATGGGACTGTTCCTAAGAATTTTCTAAGATGACCATTTTGTCACACCACTTTGCATTCCTCTTATCTAAAAAAGGATTCCCAGGAACCCTTCTGCTCTGGTCCTTCTTCAAATTGTGTACACAGTGACTCACTTGTATTTCTTGCCAGGAGACCCAGTCATCTTGCGAGTATCGAACAATTACACTTTTTTCGAATCCAACGTTTACAACACGTACGGTGCCTATTATGTAATTACTATTATCGCTGTACGCTGTTTCCAGGATCACCTTGACATACAAAAATAAAATTTTAGAGAGTTAATGTGAATGTTTTGAATCAAAATATCAAAATGTTGTACACACTAAGCAATTTCTTAGGAATGACGTGTCCTTCAAAGGTAACAAATATCTTTGCTCGGACATTTTCTAGTGCATGATCAATTTACCCGTTTTTCATGGAGTAGTTGATAAAAGTTGGGTTGAGTGAATGGCTGGTGGAAATTAGGTAGAATAATACGCTCCACAGTCGGTGGTTTTGTCTGTATCTGAGGTTGACTAACAGTACACTGTACAGCATTCGTAAATGTACTATTTAACTCAGACGCCAAACTTAAGTCCCTATTAAAATGAAATAAAATCAATAAATTACATCATTTTCATTCTTTTCATAGTTTAAGAAGTAAAGAAAAGGATTTAAAATTAAAAGTCAAAAATTATTATTGTTTGTACTTGAAAGCAGACGGAGGAACTTTGGGTATTTCATCTAAGAAAGTTTTGACTTTCTCCAAGTCCAAACCCAGGGCATCGGCAAAACGTACAATTTTTTTTGAAATTTTGCTATTACTGGAAGTGTCCAGGTCGGTGGTGCCACTACTTTTGGTTGCCTTAAGACTTGAGCATTTCTTGATTCTCATAATATTATTATGGACAGAGTCTCTCTCTTGTCTTTGACCCATGGGATTTGAGATTTTCAAGGTCTGTCCATTCAAGTGAGCCGCGCTCATCTTATTCATATTCCTGTCACTTTTTCATGTATGTTGTGTAGAACTATTACTATGTATCCTTACAGAAAGGGAAGAAGGGACGAGTACCCTCCCCCCCGGTTCACTATTATGACCAGAATATTGTTGGAAAACTGTACAATTTCCTAAATGTCGTCGTTGTTGGCCGTGTCGAACCAGGTCGTGTACACACCACTGTATTGTAGTTTGTTGGATTCGTTCTTGTGTTATTTTTAATCTCGCCTGAGAGTCTTGAACGTCCTCAACGGAGCATGTTGTGTGTGTGTGTGTGTGATCACGTGCTCCCCGACGTGAGGTCCTTGTGAATCCAAGTCGATAAAAAATCCAACATGATGTTTAACTTAGATTCGAGAGAGACACAGAGAGAGAGAGACTAGAACGACGAGAGAGACTGATTATTCTCTCTCCACTCTAAGATCATGCACTGTCCGACTCGACTGATCAATTCAAAAAATTCCAATTATTATCACTATTCTCTATCAGCTATCAGATTTTAAAAAATCCCCTTCATATTTATCATCCATCGACACCCTTTCCTCTCTCTCTCACTTTAACCTCAGAACTTGGCCATGTACATACAGTTTCTAAGGTATAAAATGGCACCACCTCAAAGCACTGGCAATGCAGGCGTTGTTTGTCACTGAAAAAATCATTTTTTTTAAAAACTAAAATATGCACTATTTATATGCAGGACAGTATGTGACCAAATTCTGGTCTTAGGTATCCACATGATTGACCGGTCAGAGGTTAAAAGAATTAATCAGTGACTAAATGAATAAGGAAGAGGAGTTTCAGTCTCACTAATGAGGCCATTCATTTTTTTTAAATAACCTTTAAATTGTATGATAATTTTCGGGGTGACCGTTCCTTTTGGTGGACCCTGTACATATTGGATTACAATTGAGCAGTTTTTTTCTATGATCCCTTTCACCTCATATTGGAATTTTGTCGGCATTTGATTTCATTTCAGACTGCATCTGATCGAGTTGACTCTCGTATTGCATCATTTAACTGTAGTATTCTTGTCCCTGTGTGTGAGCAGCTGTTCAAGATGGATAGTATCCAAATTCGAAATAGTTTTCTTGATTACTTTAAAAATTTGGACCATAAATATGTTCATAGCTCATCAACCATACCGCATGAAGACCCTACACTTTTGTTCGCGAATGCTGGGATGAACCAATTTAAACCAATCTTTTTGGGTCAAGCGGATCAGTCCAGTCCTTTTGGTAAGATATATGACAATTTTTTAATTAGAAATAATTGGGATACAAAATTGGAATTGTGTGTTTTGAGAGGAAAAAAAATATGTTAATTTTTTTAGGAAATTTGAAGCGAGCTGTCAATACTCAAAAATGTATTCGTGCTGGTGGAAAACATAATGATTTGGAAGATGTTGGAAAGGACACTTACCATCATACATTTTTTGAAATGTTGGGAAATTGGTCTTTTGGAGACTACTTCAAAAAGGAGATTTGTCAATGGTCATGGGACTGGTTGACCACCGTCATGAAATTACCAGCTGACCGTCTTTACGTCACTTATTTTGGGGGACATGAAAGTGCTGGTCTGGAACCAGATTATGATTGTAAAGCCATATGGGAATCTTTAGGGTGAGCAAATATTTGTTATTTATTTACCTATTGTTTTTGAAATAAGTAACAGTTTTAAAAAATTTCTATAATGATGATGACAGATTAAAACCCCATCAAATCATCCCCGGTTCCATGAAGGACAACTTTTGGGAAATGGGAGATGTTGGTCCATGTGGTAATTACAGTGCTCATGCAAAGTACATAATAAAAACTTGACATTTCCGAGAATGTGTAATGTTTCATGGTGAAATGAATTCTCTCTCTCTCACTCTAGGTCCATGCTCAGAAATACATTTTGATCGCATTGGTAAGATATTTTAAATCATACTTTTACATGTATTTGTGGCAAGACATATTACAGTAAAAGGAAATATGTTAATTATGTTAAGGTGGTCGCGATGCTTCGTCTCTGGTTAACATGGATGATCCAAATGTGCTCGAAGTGTGGAATCTTGTCTTCATCACTTTTAATCGGGAGTCTGATGGAAGTTTGAGAGACCTCCCTCATCGTCACATTGATTGTGGGATGGGTCTAGAGAGAATTGTCTCTGTTGTTCAAGACAAACCAAGCAACTATGATACTGATTTATTTCTACCAATTTTCCAAGACATCCAAGAGGTACAGAATTTTTGTTTGCCTATTTATATACAACTGGTTCTATGATACTTTTGTGCACTTTTGCATTATCACTATAATATTAAATTGTACAGAGAACTGGTGCTGATCCTTATGGAGGAAAAGTTGGACCTGATGCTAAAGTTGACATGGCTTATCGTGTCATTGCGGACCATATTAGAACTTTAACAGTGGCCTTAACCGACGGAGGACGGCCAGACAATACTGGACGTGGTTACGTATTAAGAAGAATTCTTCGACGTGGCATACGATACTTCCATGAGATAGGAGGAAAGCCTGGAGAGTTTAGTCAGATTTCGGATACTGTTGTTCGTGTTCTTGGCTCAACATTCCCAGAGGTAAAATTCAGCTATGTAGGAACTTCTTGTACACAGATTACAGTATGATATTTTTGTCATTCCTAATTTCGCCTTTTTTGTACAAATTATAGCTTCAAAAGGGAACTGAACATGTAAAGGCTGTGATTGATGCTGAAGAGTCGCAATTTCTTCGGACACTGTCACGAGGAGAGCAGCTTATCAAGAGAATTATTAATAAGATACAGGCAGATTCAAATAGTACTAAGAAACTTCCAGGTGATATTGCTTGGAGGCTCTATGATACTTATGGATTTCCGGTTGATTTAACGAACCTGATTTGTGAAGAGAGTGGGATTCTTGTAGACAACGAAGGATTTGAGGAAGCGAAAAAACATGCTCAGGTATTTACTTTGATTACATACTTTGTAATTCCATTAAAAAGTTAAAGGATACTTTCTAACATATTTCTTTCTGTAGGCAATAAGTAGTAACAAAGTTGGTGGAGTTGAGTTGGCGACCCTAGATGTGCACAATATTGGTAAACTCCAGGAACAAAATATTCCACCCACAGATGATTCATTCAAATACAACTATACTTTCAACGGTTCTATTTATGGTGAGATATATTTACCATACTTAAACTTGGTCAATTAACGTAGTGACGATTAATGAAATCAATTATTATTTTGATTTAAGTTACCCCGGACATCAAATCCAAGATTTTGTCAATCCATGTTGACAAGGAGGCAAGGGAAAGTGTCACCAACGAATCATGTCTTGTCATTTTGAATGTGACAAATTTTTATGCCGAAGCTGGTGGTCAAGTTAGTGACACGGGACTCATGACGACCGAGTCGGGCTCCGAATTTTTCATTGAAAATGTACACCCTACTTCCGGATATGTAGTACATAATGGAAAATTGGAAGGAACGCTCAAGGTTGGAGATATTGTCACTCTTCACGTGGACAATGAAAGAAGATTCAGTACAATGCTCAATCACACCTCTACTCATTTACTCAACTTTGCCTTGTTGGATTGTTGTACTGACTCGGACCAACGTGGAAGTCTTGTCGACCCTGACAAGCTTCGATTTGACTTTTCTAATAATGTAAGAAATTTATAGTACAAAACGTTTTTTAAAAAACGAAATTTCACTACATTTTAAAGACTTGGAATTAATATGCTTATAACATAATTGTGTATATTTTAGGCTCCACTAACTTCCAAAGACCTTAAAGCAGTTGAAGATAAAGTAAATGGGATCATTGAGTCTGACCAGGAAGTATTTGCTGAGAATGTGCCTCTCCATGTGGGTAAATCTATTAAAGGTCTTCGGGCTATATTTAATGAAGCCTATCCTGACCCTGTGAGAGTCGTCAGTGTTGGTGTTACTGTCGATTCTGCTTTAAATGCTCCACCTACATCAATTGAATTTTGCGGAGGAACGTAAGTGTGATTCAAATTATTTCAATTTTTTTACGATAAAGAGTATACTATAAATTTTTTAAAGATTTTAAAAATGAAAACATGATTAATATAGACACGTACAAAAGACAAGCCATATTGGAAAATTTGTGGTGGCCAGCGAAGAGGGTATTGCCAAGGGCATACGTAGAATTGTAGCACTCAGTGGACATCAAGCCCAGTTGGTATGTTTAAATTTGATCAAGTTTTTTTAACCAGACCTTCTGATGTGTAGCGTGTAATAAATTGTCATTGTAATTTCAGGCGGTGAAACGTGGAGAAGAATTGGATAGAAAAGTTGCAGCACTATCTGCTAATCCAGTTTTGAAATCGATCAATGAACTCAACGAAGAAATTAATAGTTCCACAATTTCTTCATGGCTAAAGGTGTAGTAAATATTTTTGTTATTATCTCAGTTGGACCACTACCATACTTACAAAAATGAAACATCCATTTCAAAACTAATTTTAGAGTTATGTAAAAATCATATCTTTGTTATTTATAATGTTGCTTTTTTATTTTTTTAAAAATAAAGGACAACCTTCGTCAAAAGTTGTCGACCTTGAAAAAAGTAATTGATGATGCGGAGAGAAAGAGAAAAGCAGATGCTGGCAAAAAGATACAGCAAGATTTGGCAAATCAACTCACTCAGAGCCCACCCGGGGACTTTTTCTTGCAATATATTGCTGATGCCAATCAGAAGGTATTGTTGACAGTATATATGATGCAAATAATATTTCATGTATAATGCATAAATATTTTGATGACTAATAGTTGTTTATTTTCTGTCTTAGATCCTGGATGCTAGGTAAAGCCCAAGTCTATGATTTTTAGAAAAAAATGCTTTTAAAACTGACTAACTATAAGTAAACCATAATTCTCTTTCTGTGTTTCAGTTTCCTTAATGTTGTGTGCTATTTCTGACTAAGATTTAATCAGTATTTGATGTTTTAGTTATACATTTTTTTGTGTCTTTCTAGTATTAAACAAATCAGCAAAGCGAATGAAAACACGTGTGTCTTACTTCTGACACATGATAATGTCAGAGTCAATGTGTTGGCTTATGTCTCTCCGTCCGGAGTCTCGAAAGGTCTCTCTGCTGGCAAGTGGATTGCTAGTATCGTGAAGGTACAATTTATCATATCATTATTTGGCATATTTTATATGGCATACAAAAAAAATTGTCTATGCTAATAATAATAATATGCATTTTTCAATTTTGTTTTTATAGGTGCTTCCAGACGGGAAAGGAGGAGGAAAAGACAGTAGTGCTCAGTGTGCTGGATCTTTCACTGATGACTCTGTTGTGGAAAGTATCCTGGATATCGCTCGGCAATATACTAAATGAAGAATAAAATAAATTATGAAACGTATTCAATTATTGAGTTGAAACCCTATCGTGCTTTATATTTAAGTAATACACGTTACAAATTTTTTCCTCTCTCGTTTTCATATTTATACTCAATTGAATAGCAATTATTTATATTGTGTGTGGCCTGGGCTGTTATTGTCTATCAAAATAATGCAACGTAAAAATAAAGAGACGATTTGTACCGTACAGTTATCTTGATTGTTGTCGAAAGGAAAGTACTGTTTTTCAAAAGTAAGGCTAAAGCTTGAGTTCATTCATTACGTCATCCCTATACATGAGAGGCCCAGTTTATGAGGTAAAAGTTTATTAGTCATCTTTGGATTCTTTCTTTCAGAGTTTTATAGTGACCAAAACAGTGTTACGGAGACTAGTTATTGTTCTACGCTATTAGTCATAACAATCACCAGTTCATAGTATTTAGGATATTTTGACGGAGTCCTGATTCATCCGTTTCTCAAAAGTGTTCGTTTTTTCACAATAATACAGTCTTTTATTTTTATAAAGTGAAAATGTCAGTTTTTGGTAAAATATTTGGCTTCAAAAAGGACGAAAAGTCCATTACGACGGGCGAGGCGATTCAAAAATTAAGAGAAACAGAAGAAATGTTAGTAAAAAAGCAAGATTTTCTCGAAAAGAAAATTGAACAAGAATTGGCCACAGGTAAAATTTTCAAATTTTACAATTTGTAAATAACGACTCATCTCATAAAAAATATGAAAAACACATACACTGTGTTTGTAATGTGTCTGCATATTTATTTGTCTTTTTCATAATTAGAAATCAGATTTGTAATTATTTTATGATGAAACTCTGTATGGAATGCTAAATGTGTATTTTTCTTTTTCTAGCTCGAGCTAATGGGACTAAAAATAAAAGAGGTATGAGTAATATCAAATGACGTATACTTTTAGATATCTTGACCATATCATGATCCAATGATCCTTTAGTAACAATTTTAAATTTGTGACCTTTGTAGTTGCTTTGCAAGCATTAAAAAAGAAGAAACGGTACGAGAAACAATTACAACAGATTGATGGAACCCTTACAACTATTGAGATGCAAAGAGAAGCCCTGGAAGGCGCAAATACTAATACAGCTGTCCTTAATACAATGTCTGAAGCAGCAAAGGCACTCAAACAGGCTCATCAACACATGTCAGTTACCATTTTAATTTGTACATTTTCATTCTGTTGCTTTTCCATGAATGATGCATATCATTGTAATGTTATTTTAAAATTACAGGGACGTTGACAAAGTTCACGACATGATGGACGATATAGCAGAACAACAAGAAGTAGCCAGAGAGATTTCGGATGCAATTTCCAACCCGATTGCCTTTGGGTTAGACAATTATTTAGCTTACATTACTTTATTATTACAGACCAAAAATAGGATTCCGTATGAAAAAATTGTAGCTGTCATTATTGACTTTAGGTGTATATTGCATACAAATCTTATTTGAAATTGATTACTAATGTTGTGCTTATGTAATTTGCAGACAAGATATTGATGACGATGAACTTGAAAAAGAATTAGAGGAATTGGAACAAGAGGTGAGTATCACTTTCTCTTTATTCATTATTAAAAATCCGTTATGTGTTACCTTTTTCTCTATTTGTAAATTTTATATTGAAATTGATTACTCAATTTGTATGGCTTTTTCTTCACTACAGGAATTGGATAAGGAACTTCTCGGAGTTGAACTACCAAGTGTCGGAACTGACGAAATTTCGAGTCCATCTCGAGTACCTGCAGCAGCTAGTGCATCAACTGGCAAAACAAAAAAAGTTGTTGTTGAAGACGATGAGGACGACATGAGAGAATTAGCGTCGTGGGCATCCTAAAACTGAATAAATACGGTTCTTCTATTTTGTTTTCTCCTCCTCCTCGTCCTCCTATATATTTTCTTTATATTTCTTTAGCAAATATATATTACCAATAATCGAATCAATTTGTTTATACCTGCATCATGTCGATCATGCTCTACAATGGAATATAATAATTTTGATTCATTTTTGGATTTGCCATTCGCTAAATAATGAATAAAATTATTGTTCACTCGAATGTAACTCGAATAGAAGAAGGCTTTTGAATGTTATACATCAATTTTGATATTATATTATTATCCTACGATTGATATGGAATCAATTCTTCAAGGGGATAATTATATATATATGATTGTAAACTATATATAACGACAAAAGTCAAGGTTATATAAACTCGCCCAACTATTTAATTACTAATTAAGATTAAGTACTTAGAAATTTCTGAATGAACAACTCTAAGAAAGGGTTGTTGTTTTCGAAATCATGTGATGTATAGAAGGAGAGAAAATGTTAATTAAATGTGCTACCTTACATTTGTACATAAAAAACTTTGTCCTGAATCAGTTTTTAATCCGACACTCTGATACATTCGGTTCAATCAGACTAATTGTAGTTAATGAAAAAGAGTGAGGTCATATTATAGAAATAGATGGACACACAATTCTTGGAAATGCTATTAGTGCCATATCCATATAGACTGGTTCATATAGGTAACGGGTGAACAATGCATTTTTTCTATTCACACTTCCTGGACGACAAATCATATGTAAAAGATGAAAATATTTTAAGACATCTAAAGGACGATTTTTATAGAGATGAATACTTGATTCAATGATATCACAAATAAAACCTCATGAGTTTGAATTTTGTTGAAAATAGAACAATTTATTATTCGCGTCGTATTAATTTCAAATCCTTAATGACAACAGGATGATATAATTATTATACTTATTTTTTTCCCCTTCTCAAATCTGACCATTATCTCATTTTATATAGTTAGTAAGGAATACAGAAAAAAAACTTTATTATTAATTATTATAATATTACTAAACCTAACATTGAACAATTATTGACGAATTATGAAATAATGAAGGTTAGGTATATTTATATGGTGAATCATTATTGCATAATAATAAATTTAGGTGTTGGTCACGTTTCCAAAATAAAATTATTACTACTAACGAGTTTTTCAAGTCCAACGGTTTTGAATGAAGCTGAAATTGTAAACAAATTAATAATGTCATTAGATTTTTTGACCAAATATTGAACACAACGGTGTCTTATGTAATATTGAGATTTAGATAGGTTATTCACCTGCATTCCGCTTTCGAACCAATGATTCTTGTGTTCCTAACCAGCGACTTTCTAATACTTCTTCAACTGTTGGTCTTTTCCTGTGAATCAAAATTATTAGTTTAGTTTTTCTTGTGTACATTTCAGTTGATTTGAAAAATTAGTCAAAATTTGTGTGTGTGTACTCACATTGGACACTAAAGATGAGAGGAGACAATGGTGACCGGAAATGAAAAAAAACATTAGGTCAACTATTCGCTACTAAACTTTTGGTTTGACAGTCAAACTTTGACTAAACTTGTGAGGAGAAAGACAATTTTTTACCTTTTTAAAGATCATCATAATAAACCTGGTAGCTTCTGGACTTGATTCAACATATAAGGGTTCAAATCGGTATCTCACATATTGGATATTACCCCTAGTTTGTTTAGCATCTTCTCCAGCGAATGCCCAGCATCCACTCAGTAAAGAGTAAACCACGCATCCCAGTGACCAAATATCTGTTGTCATACTGTAGAAAAATCATTGAAAAATATTCATCAATGTCATAAATTTAAGGAACTGAATGCTGCAAGATTTTTCTCCCATTTAATACCTGACGTGGTCACCGCTAAGCAGTTCAGGAGCTAAAAAAGAGAAACATGACAGTCAATTTGAAATCTCATGACAATGTCATAACATGAAGCTACCCAATATAAGCAAAGAACATACATGTAAATTGAGTAACGATGCTCGGAACTGAAAGTAAAAAACAAATGTCATTAAATAAATTGTAAAACATTTTTTAATTTTAATCAACCTTGAAAAGATTCAGTCAGACTTACTGGGTAGCACAGATCCAATCTTGGCTACTCGAACAAGTGAGTTTGTATCGAATAGCTTCACCTTCCCATGACTGTTAATGAGGATATTATCCAAGCTTATATTCTGTAGAAAACCAAAAGGAAAATATTATTACAAATTATATATTTATTACAAATTTTTGACACCGTTGGTAAATAAAGTGGGCAACTATTGCTGCATGGTGATTACTTTTGTACTACATATAACGTACCAACAATTGTAAACCACGCCATTGAATATAACTTAAAGCGGGTATTATCTACATCAAAGTGAACAAAGAGAGTACAAGGGATCAGTACTAAATATTTGACAGTGCATTTATTGACCTGCAAACAAATCTTCATAAGAATTATATGAAATGTGATTCTCACCTGTTGGAGAGCATTGGTAATGTCGAGTTCAGTATAAACTCCATCAGATATAAATTTATCAACTAATTTATTGTAGCCGTCAGACACATTTTCATGGTAGACAAAGTACAAATTACTATTATCATTAATTAGACTTTTGACTGTCAGGAGGCCAGTATGAGCAAGGCTACATTTCAAGTACAACTCTGCTACATCTGGACCGGACAATCTTTGTGCTAGACTCTGACCCTCTGTAGCTCCGAGGGACCATTGGCCACCAAAATGCCCATCAGATATCAGTTGAGTGAAACTAATTGACTTGGTTTCTGCCCGGATTTGATTTGATTCAATTCCACTGTAGTCGATGGATGAGGCTGGGGGACTAATGTAATGACCTTGGACAATCCTAAATTTTATTGTACATGACCCCGCACTATTACGAGCTGATAATTTGTACAGTCCAAAATCCGTCTCGTCAAAATTGTTTATTTTTAACTGAGTTTCTTCAGGGCTTATACGATAATTTGGACCCATGACCAAGTCATTCCTGTTGGTCATTTAAACCCAATTTTAACTCAATTGTATCTCTCATTAAATAATACATGTATACAATTTTAAAAATAAAAATTCCAGTCTTACTTAAACCATTGGACAGTGGGATGGGGTGAGCCGTCACATAAACACGGTATGACAATACTGTCCCCAATATTGGCTTTGATGACAGGTGCTGGACCCTCCCTAATGAAACCGGGGGTCCCTGTGAGACGGAAAATATCCCTGTATATACTTTTTTAAAATAAATCATTTAAATTATCTGTAAATGGTTGTAAATTCCATACCATCCTTGTGAAATGCTACCATAGCATCGGCTTGAGCAGTGGTCTCTAAATGCATTCCGACTATTGGAAATAAAAAATATCATTAGTTTCTTTTCCCCCAATTTATCCATCTTAAAATTTAAGGACCATTACCTTCATGTCTGAGTCGTCGAGGTTCTCCCCTCCATTCTTTGCCTACATATCACAATCAATTTCACTCGACTTTCTCCAACTTTCTCCATGAAAAAAAACTTTTGTTGGGAAACGTTTCACTCACCTTGTGTCAACTCATCTCTAACTTCTTCATCCATCACATCTGTAAATCTTCTTCGTTCTCGTATTATAGGATTCTATGAACAAAGACAAGTGAATATTCCATTACTGTATTCTTTCATAAAGAAGTAGATTTCATCATGGTAAGAAAAAAAAGACTAACATTTCGATCATAAGCTTGGGATTTCAGTTGTAAAGCAAAGGAAGGACTTCTGGCCTGAAAATTTATTTTAAGAAATGAGTCATAAAATTATTCAAGTAAAATTACACAAAAATCACTATTTAATAATGATCATAACCTTACCGCTGCCACTTTCATGTATTGTCGCAGTCTTGCTGGAAATCCGGAATCACGAAGCTGAAGTAGATAAGTGTCTGGACCATTTTGGTAACTAAAAAGAAATGACACAGGAATGATTCACCATTTAAAAACCAACAATGATGATATGTAAGAACGAGACACAAATTTTATCAGAAGAGTTATGGACTTACTGTGACTCGGATTTGATGATACCTATGTCGTAGTTGAGATCGGGCCTTGGGTAATTCGGGACACCATAATTGAAGGATTTTGTATCTCTGGACCCAAAAGAAGCTTCAAAATCAATTTCACCCGGAGGATAAATCATCTTGGACTGGTGGGTGTAAGCGTAGGACCAGGGGTTTCTTCTGTAGATTGTGCGGCAGGAAGCATTTTCGTACCATTTCCTTTGTAAATTTCCAATCAATCAGATTATATAATAATGTATAATATGCATTTCATAATAAATTAAAGATTTAAATAGAAATCTCACTGCAAGCTACTCCTGTAAGTTTGGAAACTGCTAGTAATTTTCGTTGTGCTATTTGCATAGTATTTAGAGATCCATGGATGTTCCAGGGCTCGTCTCACATCCAACCGAGTTTTGAAGTCGTAGGCGAGTAATTTCCTTAAAAAGTCATGAGCATCCGAACTCACATGTGTATTCCGTAATTCCCAACTTCCCCTCTGTCCACACAAGAAACATGTTTTTAAAAATTAATTTATCCAGCTTAGAATTCAAAGTCGGTCATGTAATTAGTACCTTGACATTGTCCATTGTCTCCACATCGTTGGATCCAAGGAATGGTGTTGTGCCATTCAGAAGGAGGTAAGAAATTATTCCTATACTCCAAATGTCTGATGCATACCCTGCTCCCTCCCCACTTAATACTTCAGGACTGGCAAATTCGGGATGACCATAGTCTAATCTTTCCAGTCGTGAAGTGATACGTCTGGCAAGTCCGAAATCCACCAATCTTATTCTATCACTCTCTTCATGTGAGAATAAAATGTCGAATGCCTGTACCATTCAATAATAATCCTTCCATTATTTTTCTTAAAGAGAAAGTCCGAAGAGAAAGCTTTCTCTTTGTGACAGTCTGTCACCCACGATAATCAAAACTGGAAAGTCATATTTCCAAAACAAATTAGTGACTTACGTTGATCCCGAGATGAGCAATTGATCGACTGTTGTGAAGGTAGTCCAGAGATAAGAGAAGCTGCCGGATATAATCGGAGATTTGGTGTTCACTGTACCCACCCCTTGATATACAACTACTCACTATATCACCTCCAGTACATCTGTACAAATTAATATAGTTATCAAGTCCATGGTCATCTTTGCTGGCTAATTAATTTTTTTAAAAAAATGAGGTGTCTCACATGTCGGTAATAATATGAATTCCTCTCTCATCTTGATAACCATCCGAAACTCGGGTAATTCCTGGATGAAAAAGTTCACTGTGAATATTAAATTCTTCCCTCATCCAATCTCTCTTCTGTGGATCATTGGATTCCATTGACTTGATTGCAACGGATATGCCTGAAATTTCCCATGTTTGTATTTTTAATGATGCTCAAGAGAAAGTTTTGAAAAAAACATTATTGAAGAATACATTCTTACCATTCTGAGTGCCTGTTGCATGTCTTGTGATACCCTGAGTTCCTACAAGTTTCAACATCCATGGTCAAAGAGTGAAGAACCAAGTCGTAATTATACAAAAAATATATATAAAATTTTCTTACCCCGACCAATCTCATCCCCAAAGGAGTAAAAGTCAAACACTGATTTGTTTCTGAGAGAAATGGGTGAAAGTCTCTTGTTGTAACTTTTGAATCTCCAATCTTCTTCAAATTCTTCTATTGCAATATTTGCACTGGAATTTGATGTTCCTGTTAATATCCAAATAATTAATTCAGTTATAAAATTGTACAACAAATACACGATTACGAATGAAGATATTTTTCCCAGAGTAAACTCTTACCCACAACATTCGAGGCAGAACAGCTGTACAGTCCGTGATCTGAATTTTCACAATTAGTTTAATAAATTTGTCCAGTTGAAAATAGGATTCATAAAATTTAAAAATACCTTTGAGAATTGCATCTGTGAGAGTGAGAATGACTCTGTAGGTCCATGGTTCTGTTTCCAACTCTGTAAACTTTATCCTGGAAGACTCGCCAAGAGTTGTCCAGTCTCTGAACCTATTTTTAGAAGTTTGTTAAAATTTCGTTCCACGTGCCAGTCACACTAGTTGATGGATGAGAAAAATGGATGAGAAAAGAAGTTGGTCTTATTTACCATTTAAGATCCGGTTTGGGTTTCCCTGTCAGCACTCCACTCAGTTTTCCGTCTCGTCTTTCAAGTATGTGTGTCTCCTGGAGTCTGATTATCCATCTGAGTAAAGACAATGAAGGGAATTTGTATTAATGATTGTCTAATATGAGGAATGACAAGTCTATTTATGTTTGGGCCAACAAGTTGTCAGTCAGCGTCTGACTAGGAAATGTTTGTTACCTTGGATGTTCGCCAATTAGAACGTGGATCCGATAACGATCTTCACCATGTTCATTCACGCCCACACATTCGTACCAACCTTCCCGACTTTCAGACAATCTACAAGGAAATCATTTTATATTATTAAAACCTTTACACTTCCGTCAACTCTCCTCACAAATAATATTTTAAACTCACTTGTCAATGTACAAGACAACCCTTCCATTTGACTCAAATACATGATCTGTACTGGACAACTCCTCTCCATTGAAAAAGAAGGTCACGGATGGTTTGGGATAACCGTACAACCCTTCATTTTCAAACAAACGAATTAAGTCTGAATTTCAAAATAAAATAAAACACATTAAAATTCGGAAAGCTTACACCATTCCACTCCGATTCCAGCATTCGACACGCCATACTGCTCTGTATTTTTGTTGAGGAATTTCGGAGCGTGGGTGAAACCGGGATGCGGGGGACGACTCAGATCATAGTCACCACTAGAAAAATTATGCAATTTTAAATGAGAATATCTGATCCACATTAATACTAATCAATAAAAGGTTGTGATTGTACCCGTTGTACGTGTGTGGATACGATACTGGTCTCCACCAGTCAAATTTAGTTCTGGAAACCATTTTTAAAAAAAGTCGTATTAAATGCACTGAAAATTCTTACAAGTTTCAAAAAATGTCACGTAGTTTTTCAGTACGCACCTGAGGGCCTGGGCATAAGGACTGGGCTCACTAACTCCCACTTTGTTCTCAACTCTCACCCGGAACTTGTAATCTTGACCTGGTTCCAAATTCCGAACTTCGGTGACACAACCCTTGATTCCTGGAATAATTTGAGAGTGGCAATAGCAAGATCTTATATGCTGGAGGAAATGTTGAAATATTTATATTATTTTACCTGATCTTAGCTTGAACCAGTCGTTCGTGTTAGCAGGACACATTTCAACAATGTAGGTCACTGGGTACGAAACATGAGTTCGAAGAGCTGGTTTCCAAGACAGGGTCAAGTGCCGGTCAGTCATACTACTGATGATTGGTTCTGCGGGAGGAAAATTTCGAGTTACTGTAAATGTCTGTTAATTTGAAAGTTTTTCTTTTTTTTGAAAATTTCGATTTACTGTCTGGGAGTGGATTTGGTGGTCCGACTGGTCGTTGGACTCCTGTTCTTCCATCTAAACCTCCTGACGAACTCACATGGAAATCTGACAAAAATTCATTGTCATTTATTGTTCATTTATCAAACGGAGAGTTTCAAACATCACAAAGTTGGATTGAAATTACCATCAGTAGAACAAGTGGCTTCACAATAGTCCTCTCCATACTTGTTAAATATTTTAAGTTTGTACTGGCCAAGATCTTGAACGTCTGCTTTACTGATCACAAGTCTCAACAGTCCATTCTCATTATTTTCCAGACTGTGCCTTCCACTTGGGAAAATTCTGATATCATCCTTGAACCCTGTAATCAGAATACATATTAATTAATCTCTCCTCAGTTGTACAAAACTTTTATGATAGATACAAAATACTTACAATGAAACTCTGGTTCTGGAAATCCTCCCACGCAAGCTGTAAATTTGACACTCATCCCTGAATAGAATTCAGTGTTGGCTATCTTCTTCAGGAAGTATGGTTTCTCTCCTCTTTCCAAAGTTGAACCAGGTGGCAATGATCTAATTTCCGCATAATTTAATTATCCAACTGTTTTTAATGGACTGTGTCAACAGGCTTTAAGCGATAAGTATCACTCACCCACTACTCAGTTCTCTGAGAGTACCCGAACATTCATCAGATCCTTCAACGTTACGAACATGAAGAGAATATTTCCCTAAATCCGACTCCCCCACATTCCGCACAGTTAAACTGGCTGTCTTTCCATCCCATTTGAATCCATACTTTGGTGTGTCCTGAGGTAGGACTTGATCTCCAAATCTCCACTCCACATCTGGACGAGGGTCACCACTGATCTTGGCAGTGAATTTGGCGTCCCCACCTCGTACCTTTTGTCAGTCAAACAGTTTTTACTTTTCTCGTCTCTAAATACATCTTAGATTGTCTTTGAATTCTTTCTTTTTTAAAAAAAACATTCATTTCAAACCTGGTGAACATCATTGAATTTGTCAGTGATTTTAGCAGGAGTGTACATCTTCCGTACTCCCACCTCAATCGTTCCCGTCTTTGATCCCCTTTGGTACAAAAGAAAGTGGAAATTAATTAATTAAATTCCCATTTGACACTTTACTCCCTTTTTAGGCAAGCGGAGCTGCCTATTAAGATCGTTTTGTCTGTCTGTCTGTCCGTCCGCCGTTTGTTAGCATGTGAAATGCTGTATACTTAAGTGTCCACTACCCTCTGAGGC
>WJFB01002370.1:0-19865 GCA_009870185.1 Pygmarrhopalites habei
GACGTTCGTGTGATTTTTAGGGTGAAGAAATTTAGTAACGTTGGCATTATTTTTAGTGACGTTTGTATTAAAAATAGTGACGATTTATTGATAATAGTGACGATTCATTGCAAATAGTCACGTTGTATTAAAAATAGTGCAAGTCGTTTGCAATTTAGCGCTACTTGTATTGAAAATAGTGACGTCAACATTAGCACCCTTTTAATATTCCTCGTCACGTCCTCGACACAAGTCAAAATCACATATGAATAGCAATTAATAGCAGTTAATTGATTCTCAAGATTACCCACGTTCCTGTCATGTCACAACGATAGTTGAACTTCTGGAATTTTGAGACTTGGACACGTGGACAAGACACGTATATTTCTACTTTAAGTAAGCGTCATTCTTTTTTAATGGATGAAAATGAACATTCGTGACAATAATTTTATGGTCGAATATGAGTTTACATCAACAGAAAAAAAGGTTAAACTGGTAAAATTATTTTTCCTCAACTCAATTAAGTTATTTGATACGTGTCAATGAACATGTAGATAAACATACATACTTTAATTTCTTTTTTTGTTCAACTGTGATCCATAACGATTTTTACTAAACGCCGTTTAGTAAACGGCACACTTTGACTGACTTAACACAGAGGCTTTTGAGTTTTGACTGACATTTTACCATTATTAGTTAACTAGTACAAAGAGTAAAGCAGAACAATAATAAAATAGTGGAGCGAGGTAACTATATTTAGAATGTGTTACTTGGCTGAATTATTTATTTATATTTAGTTCATGCATGGCATGGTCATTTTCCAATTTCTTCTTTTATTTGACTTTATCCATGAGTAAGTAGTTTCAATCACTACCATTTTATTATTTGTTATTACTTTAAAAAGGAGAGGGAGAGAGAGAAAAAGACACGAGTTGTGAGTGTGGGCAGTCAAGTTTATTATATATATATATATATATATATAGGTATACATTTTTAATGTGTCTGCATTGTGTCGTCAGCTGTTTCTCTGATACATGATGTTGATGATGAGTGTGTGGTGTCAGTAAAGGATACTAAACGGGAAATATTCATCGTTGTGTGTGTAGTTTACTGTGTGTCGTTAACACGATTGTCAGTCATTTAATTTGTCAATTTTCCTTTTGCCCACATTAATTGTCAAGAGAGTGGAAATGAGGGAGGAGGAGGGCTATGAGGAAGAGAACTATTATTATTATTGTTCCATTAATCCTCTATCCTGATGCCTATGGCCAAGTACGAACGATAATGATAAAATAGTAATCATTACTATGATTGTCCTCCTCCTCCTCCAGTCGTGGATGATGCCTCCGAGACGGATGAAATTCGGAATGGAGATTGCAACAAACGAAGTGCTGTCATTTCAATTAAAGTTGTGACCGTGAGTTGATGAAATAATGTATAGTGGAAATTAAGATAATTTATAAATGTGCATCAAATTGTGGACTTGAATTTTTTGATATCATCAAGGCCGTGAAGAGAAAAAATGACAATAACGGAGGGAGACTATTGTCCAGGGCCAAATAATCACAGAAAATAAATACGGAAAAGGTTGTTCTCAAATTGAAACAATTAGTTTGTGAATGCCGAGGAACATTCGGATTATTTCCCTTTTCAAACAGGGAATTTCCGGGTAACAAACAGTGTTTTAAAAACACTGAAAATTCAAGTACACAATGGAATTTCCATCATGGAAATCCTCGCTCTGAGTTCTGTATAATTAAGCTGAAGTTCTGCAGACTTTTTTAAAAATTTATCCTGAATTATTTTTCTAGGCGATATGCTTCTATTGACTTCTAAAGGTTAAAATAGGATGTAATATTTTCCTTACAAAATTGTTTTAACTTGGACGCCGATCAGTGACTGTCAATAATAAATATCACATTTCAAAACAAATAAATTGTTAAAAGCATGTGGCGTCTATTAAAAAAAATTTAAATCAAAAGTCATTACATTCTAATTTGACCTCTGTAGGTCAAAGGTTGCACTTGTCGGAAAAATTACTTCACAGCTCAATCATACGGAACTTTGGATGACAATTTCCATGATGGAGCTGACAAATGTCGAATATATGATACAGTATGCAGTAAGCAATTTACAAAGTTGACTGTACCTTTCTGCTTAACTTCGTTTTGAATTGAAATTTTTTTGATAAAGTCCAATTCCTTTGCTGAGCACAGGGGAGTTTCGACCTCGTACGTATTATTGAACGAAGAATAGTCCACTGTGTACTCTCCCACATCCTTTCGAAACCCAACTAGGGATTCGAACCGTCTAATTACGATTAAAAATTAAAAATACTATTTTAACAAAAGTTACATTCACACAGTGCAAAAAAATTGTAAAAATCCGTACCTGCCCCAGAGTATTTCGCTCGGAATATAAGATGACCTTAACCAACAAAACAATTACTAAGTAAACAAGTAATAAATAAACACTAATGTAATAATTAAAACACGAGGTCAGTGCTCACCGTGCTTGGGTAGTCGCACCTGTTGACTCAATTACCCCTTTACAAAAAAATAGTGGACATGACGTTAAGTTGACACATGATTCAGACAAAATGAATAATTGTTGATTATTGTTGTTCACCTTCGAGGATAATGACAATCTCAAATTTCTCTCTCAACAGTTCCTCCGCACTGGTTGTGTACAGTGGACTGTAAACAGTGCAAAATACAACAAAAAAGCAAATATTTATTTCCAAAGCCTGGAAAAATCAAGCCATAAATCAATTATCAAATGAAAAGAAAAATATTTTACGATGTTTTGTCAATTCGGTGTACGACTATCATTGGCCAAATGAAAAAAATATCGGACTGGTCCGAGTCAACCCCAACTTTAAGTTTTTGCATGAAAAGGAGGAGAAAGAGAATATTAAGTTTTTTACTGTTTCTCATTGTTATACACGGTGGTTTGGGATAGAAGGCTAGACTTTTACTGTGTTTTAGTTTTACCTTTCAGTTCATGTTGGTAAAAATTAAGGACTTCTCCTTCCGCCGTGACCCGTCTTTTGATTAGTTGAGCCCTCACATTCGCGGAGATGATGTGTGACTTCCTCATGTCACCTACCATATGCAAATCATGTGTGTAATTCAGCTGGATAATTTCATCATCCATTTGCCTATTTTTATTTTTAAAAATATTTAAACACACTCACCGATCCGAAACATGAGACACAACTCCCCATCTCGTTGACATATGACACCGTGACGACTGAAAACGAGGGTCTGTGCCATTCAAAAGACATCAAAACACATTAAAGAATTAAATATGACATGCACAATTCTTGTCACAAGGATGAGAGTGAGAGAGAGAATTTGATTAGTCAAGTCCTTGTCTCAGCACATTAAAAGTTATTATTTTTTTAAAAAAATTAAAAAAAATTATTTTAAATAATGGATAGTACTCACTTGAGTTCTCTTCTTTGGTCGACTCATCTTACTAAAAACTACGCCAACCATAAATGCCTGAGATGACAAGAACAATTTACATTAATTTTTGCATACACATACACACACATCCACATGATTTACGACTGAATGTCCTTATTCAGACCGAGAGCGAAAGATCCAACAAAAATTTATAATTACACACTAGTGGAAAAAACCAGTTGAGCTAAAAATGGTCCAGTTAAAATTTAGTCAATTGGGAAAACCTAGCATCAATTCTGTTCGTTTGTCATTCAAATTTTTAACCTATTTAAACGAATCTCCTTTTACTGACCCCATACAATAAATAATTAATTGGGGGGTCAATTTGCAATAAATTGCAAATTGGGCCAACAAAGAATTTTTTTTTCAAAGCTCTTCCTAAGGAGACTTGCAAATATTTTTTTTATCATGAATAATAATGAGAGATGTTTTACTCACTCCTTATCCATTCATCCTCCATTAAATACAAGATAATATGTAGTTATCACCAACTTTATTCCCTCCCCTCACCATTACTGAGGGTGATCATTAATCAATTCAAAAAAAAGTAAACCTTTTTCCATGAGAGAAAAAATCATCAACGAGATATATGTAATAAAAACCAGGTATGTATTTACATACACACACACCATCAACTAAAGCTTTGTTGAGCTACTAGATTCCAGTAACTAGATTGGGAAATCTAACCATATAAAGACAACACAAAAGGAAATAATGAATGCAAGAGATAATGCGATTCACATTCTCTGTCATTTTTTTTGTTGCGAATACAAATCCACTCATGGAGTTGCATACAAATGTCAATGCAACATCACACAAATTTAACAACCCAACTAACATCCACACTTACCACCAGTAGTTAAATTTCAAAGGTCACTATACTCTCTCTCTCTTTTGTACAAGTTGAGACGAACTATTTTAATGGAGAGAATACATCTGGATGTTATATGATATTGTGACTGTGTAACGTGTGAGTGTGTGTTTGCAAAAAAATGCATGAGGCGAGCACGTACTTTTCAATGACATCATCATCTCACCAGTTAATTTTTCCTTCTCAACAATTATTATTCCTACATATCACTAATGATGGACATGAAGAAGGATGGATATCAATTTGCAAAAACTTTTTAAATAACTTTTTAAATCCGCACATCAAATCAAAACGTTTTATACATGTAGACGATGAAACATTTCTAGACTGCTCTCATCTGTCAAAATAAACATAGCACACACATACACTAGTAAATATCGATTTGGTGTGAGGGAGAAAATGATGTCCATGACTAGTCACTGACAACAACAACAACAATAACACACGCACGCAGCTGTGTTTTTATAAATTTACATGTATTTTCCAGCCACAATCTTTGGTTATATCCGTCCTTTTTCTTTTCAACTGTAATTGTAATTACCAAGTCAACTACAATCAGTCACACTCGGGCTATTGTTCAATATCTCATTAACTTTTGTCAAATTGCCTTTTATCTTTATCCTTAGAGTATCCTTTTACATTTTAGTGTGGCAAAGAGAGTTTTCCCTCCACTCGTCACTCGTCCCTTCTCACCAGTCTTGTTTATGTAATTTGTCCTCTCTTTATTTAGATTGTAAAAGGGAAATAATGGAAAGTTTTGTTGGCCCTCAGAAAATGTTTGTTTACTCCAAGGTGGAATGGACATTTGAGACTTGGAAAGGTCAAGCACAAAGAGAGAGAGAGAAAGGATTGAGTATTCTCCGGAATGTAGATAAGAATAATAATTAACAGGAGTACTAAATATCGTAGTTAGAAAAAAGTCGAACCTGGATCATCATCCCCAGAATGGATTGAAGGCACATGACAAATACAGCCTCTGGATAGGATTAAAAAGACAAATTTGGGTCAGTGGAAACAATTTTACAAATATTTTTAAAGACACTGAAAAAGTTACTGCAAACATAATAATTACTTACCCGGGCATTCCTCCGTGGTGTATCTTGACCCATATCCGATGGTGTGTTGGGTCTCAATGGAGAAGAGGAAGGCGGATGTGAATCCATAAAAGTTCCCAATACAGGGTTTCCATTCTAGTAGAAAGGAATAGACACAAAAATATTTTTGTCCTTTCCATACTTTTGTACTCACACAAAAACAAAAACAACTCGTTGGACACTAATGGACTTTTGAATCCCGTATATCCTAACCCCTTGGGGGTAATTTCTTATTTTGCTGTTACTAACAAATCTGTCACATCCTACGGTGAATGTCATTGTCGTACATTGTACACATTTGAGGGTAAATAACTTACGAGACTCTTCTTGTCTATCTGGAAGATGATCTATGTCCAGGTCACCATGGGTAAATGCAATCAGCCACCAAACCATAGCGAAGGACAACCAGGAAAGGAGGAAACTGAGAGTGAAGATTAAAAGTGTCCATCGCCATTGTAGATCGACAAGGGTCGTGAAAATATCTTTCTTTATTTTTCATCCCCCCACAACAGAGAAACAAACAAAAATAAAAGACAATTTTAATGAAAATATATACACACAAGGGCATTTCTCCCCTCTTTTCATTTAAATCACTTTCTTTTCCTGTTGACTCTTTTCTTTATAAATGACCTTTAGAAGGGTCCAAAATAGGTCAGGTGACACTTGCATAAAAGTGTACGCTACTATTTTGTTAAACTTCGACGCCGCTCATTTTATAAATTCCCCTGATCGGTATTTACTCCAAATAATGCACAAAAGCAACTGAACGGCGTCAAAGTTCAGCGATTTCATATATTGAAAAAAAGTCCACAATTAATTTTTGACTTCTCAGCGAAATTTTCGCTGCGAAAATGTTTTTCCAAATTTTTAATTAAAAATTAAACCATAAACTTACCATGTAACGTCGTCTCCTTTTTGAAATATTAGTTTGATGTAAATTACAGTCACCATTTTTAAACACTACTCTTTTCCTCACTCTCCCAAATTTACTACTCATCCGAATCCGAGACAATTTTGGTGAATTCTTCCCACTCCCACTCCCATTATTATTATTGTGATGAAGATGATGTTGATGAGGAAGGAGTGGATTCCCATTATTCTCTGAATTTGTGTAGTGTCCATGAAGGAGGGAAATCCCGTTGTAAGGAGGGATTTGTTTGAGAAGTGTTGATGTGTCAGATGAGGTCGAGTCATGATTGTGATGATTGTTGACACTCTTCACATTATTGTGAAGGAGGGCATTCCGACTTGTATTCTCTGAATTATTTAGTGAAACTAGATTTTGAGTAGGAGGAATCCTTCTGCCCAGTGAAGGTTCCCTCGAAAGTGGGGTTAGGGGTGAGAGGGGAGAATTCGGTTCAGTGGCCGTCATTTCATCCGTTGGACTCGGTGAGGAAAGTAATTGAACATCTTCTTCATCTTCATCCCTTCCATTATCATTGTCATCTTGAGATCTCACTCCAGGATTCAATCTTCCTAATCTCCAAGCTTCACTTGGTCTCATCAATCCTTTTTCCACATCTCCTCCTACTTTAGTCTCACTCGATTTGGACAACATCATCATTAACTAATTATCCTCGTCGAAATCACACAAAAAATATTGAACACAAAAAACCCTGGTTCTTTCTCTCTCTCTGTCTCTCTTAGTTGGTCTTTTTAATATCAAAATTACATAAGATGGAACACCGGCCAGGCTAATGTGGAACATTAACTTGTTAATGAATTGGGAGAGAAGCTAAAATGAGAGGAGGACGTCACTAGTATTTAAAAATCTAAATGTAGATTTTTGTTCACACTTTTTCTTTCTCCTTCTTGACGAGTTATGTGTTCTCACACACTCACCCTCCATTAACCATAAATTATGTTAAAATTTATTCTCTCACTCAAACTAGCACAACACAAACTGTTGTTGTTGTTGTTCGGTCGGAGTCGGAACTGAGCACACACACACACACACTCATAAAAATCCCATTTAGAAACTCACATTAAAAATATAAGGATTTAACAAACACTTTTTTTTCCTCACACCAGAAACACTCTCCATCCACTAAATCTTGATCAAATTCTTCTGTTGGTTGGACAAGTTTTGTCTTTCCTCTGGTCCGTCTCAAACACGACACTCAGAATAATCAAACTCAATTAAGTATCACAAATTACTCGATCCATTCTTCTCCTCCTCGAAAGAATCATGATCCACCATGACTATCAGTATTCAAAAAAAATTAGAGTAAATAACTCACTAAATATATAATTATTTTTCACACACACTCCCTCAAGCACACACACAAGTATCAAAGTCACTGTAGGAAGCTACTATTCTCTCTCTATCTGTGTGTGTCTGACTTACTTTGCCGACAGTCGAGGTGGGTTTGATGAGGGAGAGAACTTCAGTGTCGAACCACTTGATTCCTCTTCCTCTATCATATCAGTCAGCCAGAGAGGTGGTGGCTCACACAGTTCTCTTTTGTACGATCCTCCAAGGTACAAAACTGAAGTTTGTATTACACACTCTTACATTAGTGAGACACAGGGTGGATTGGGTAGTTAAGTTAAAGTAAGCATGGTCTCTCACAATGTGTGTACAAGTCCCAAATTAAATGCAACAACATTTTCCTCCTCCTCCCTCACCCTCCCTCCTCACACTTAACACACTGCAAACAGTCGTTAAAAGGACTGGGAAGAAAGGATGAAGAGATCTCAATATATTTTCTGTGTATTACATAATGGGATAATAGAATACACTTCTATACAATTTTTACTCCAGGGGGGTTTCTCTCCCTCTCTTTCTCTGAGTGAGTGAGTGAGTGTGTGTGTGTGTATCATAAAAATTTCCCTTCTTCTTCGACTTGGATGAATGGAAGGGGTCTCTCCCACTTTTAACCACAGAGTAAGATGACAACAACTTTAACCATTCTCATCCTCGTCTTCTTTCATATTTTTTTATCTGTCCTCTCTCGCCTTCCCCTGTCAAATTCAACCATCAATTCTTCATTAATAAATTATTACTATCGTCCACTACTTGGTTGTGGCTGTGTGTAGTGTGTGCCTTATGTATGTATGTGGAGAGTGTAGTGTGACACAAGTTGGAATAAAAATGATGAAAAATGTGCAAGCCTACACATTCGTGGACAGAGAGAGGGACACTCTCAACAGTGTGTGTGTATACATAAAGTTATGAAGTACATAACGATGATGATTTTTATCAAATATTATTGAGAGAGAGAGAGAGAGCCACCCCCTTGCCCAATCCCTTTATCACCTTCTATAATTGTAAAAATCCATGCATACATTTACTTTTATATAAATTTTATATCGGGGGATAAAGTTGTAACCATTTTTTTCACACTTGTATACTCTAGGATAAAATAATGATTGTATGTATACGTGTAATCATTTGGGAAAAAAATCACTTTAAACACTTGCCCCGTTTATCAAATGTAATAATTCTTGTGTGTCTCCCTCTCATCCTCCTCCTCTTCCTCCTCTTTTACTCTGAATGATGAATCGCCATTGACGATTGTCGATCAAAGATCGACTTGGGATGATGATGATGGGTTCGCAAAAATCCTCCGTTTATTCTTTATTATGTAGTCAAAAATTGGCAAACAGTAAAAGAGTGTTTCCCTTATTTATTTATTCCTGTTTTTTTACTCATTTCCTTTCTGGATTACACATCAGTGTCCCACACACACTCTCTCTCTTTCTTTGAACAATCATGGTACCTACTTCAATCCAATTTTCTTTTTTCTTATCGGGAATTTCTACAAAGTAATTATGATTATAGGGTGAGTGTGTGTGTGACGTCAGGCTGTGTGGAACAAAAAGACACGAATGCAAATTCTTCATGGGGTAGTATGAATGTGTGTGTGCAAAATTTTTAAAAATAATTTGTCATCATTAACTTTCGGAATTGCTATTTACTATATGGTGGTACATTTGAAGTCAGGATTTTTTTCTCCCCTTTTCGCTATCATTATTGTCTGGTCGTCGTCGTCGCCTCATCTTCATCTTCGTCTCTCTTTTTAATTTTCCTTTGACAATCTGGCTTAGACCGCTTTGCTTGGACGACGTATGAGGTTGGCTGTAAGCAGTTTATTAGTGGTAAAAAAATAGATTTGGAAAAAAACATTAGCCCTCATTGATGGTTGTGTGTGAGTGTAGTTGTTGTTGTGGTAGTGTTTTCTAATGCATTGCAATGAAACTGTAACTGGAGACTAGTCATGTGGAGTGATTAGAAGTGATGAAGATGAAGATGGATCATGCGACTGTTCCATATGATACTATTACATGTGGACATGGACACATCAATATAATGACGTCTCTCAGAATGCAAAACTCGGACTCTCGCGTCGTCACTGACGAGTCGTCAGTCAAATGCATGATAAAAGGAAGACCGACTGACCAAAGAGTCCTTCCTCTTTTGTCACACTATTATCCTGAATGAGGCCAATTGAACTGAGGGGCAAGGAATTA
Source organism: Pygmarrhopalites habei (assembly GCA_009870185.1). Taxonomy (NCBI): domain Eukaryota; kingdom Metazoa; phylum Arthropoda; class Collembola; order Symphypleona; family Arrhopalitidae; genus Pygmarrhopalites; species Pygmarrhopalites habei. The sequence continues at coordinate 9,888 of WJFB01002370.1, forward strand.
ACTCAAACACCTATTCAATGACCATAAATACATGTATTCTCATTTTATTGGACAAGGTCGACTGACACTAACTGACACTGGTCATACTGTAATGTGTTTGTGAGGGTTAAGATGATGATGAGAACAATCAATGACCAATTTTGACAAGTTTGTGGGACACAGGTCAGTAAAAAATGAAAAGTTTTTTAGAATGTTGGACGTATTTTATACACGTTTAAAATTTTCCGTATTGGAGAAGAATAAAAGGATGATAGAAATCCTTGAAGCAGAGCTCGAACTTTGTATTTTTTTCGGTCCGAAAAAACCGGAAGTCCATTCAGTGGTCAACCAGGTGAGATTATCAATTAAATTGTTAGTTTGACAAGTGAAACAGGTCCAGAATTATGACCTCTGTTCCATTACATCAGGTTTTCAACGCGTCAAACAGGATTTTGAGTGGTGACTCAGCTTTCAGGTTGGAAAATTCCAAGCCTATAACCTGAACGTAAATGCTCATTATTATTTTTTTGCTACAAATTTCTCAGTTTGTACTTTTCTATTGTGTAAAGTAATGACATGCATGTCATCAATATTTTCAGAATGCAGAATTCCAAGAAGCGTGGTGTGGAATTGGATGGTACTATGGAAGTGGAGCCCAAGCCAAAAGTGTTGAAAACCGAGAAATCCATACCGGTTTGTGATGATTTTTTTACTTTACTACTTGTTAATACAATTACTATTTAAGCTGGAATATTAAATAGGAATTTATGTAGTTATTGTCCATACAAAGTAAAATTATGATTCAAACAGGATGACTTGAAAAATGGATTTGAGAGAGGATTCACCGCTGAGAGGTATAGCTCCATTTATTTTATAATCGCTTTTTTTGACATTCAGCATTCAATTTTCTCCTCTCCTGTAAATTATCATTTTCATGATATGCAGAGTGTTAGGAGCGACAGACGCTAGTGGAGAACTAGCTTATTTGATACAGTGGAAAGAAGGTAATTACAAGTAACATAAAGGTTGAGTAAAAGTAAAACATATACATTTAATGTGATGTATAGTATAGTAATATCTTAACTAACATCAGGAGGGTTATCAGACTTGGTACCTGCAACGGAAGCCAGACAAAAATGTCCGGAACTCATTATCAGCTACTATGAAGGAAGGCTTGTATTCACTGAACCTGGTCAGTCATAATAATTATACGTACTCAAATATTAATTTATTAATGTCGATATTGTCGATAGTGTCTGAATGATATTGAGCTTGGTCAGTTTGTACTTTTGTCCAAACAAAATTTTTTTTTTCAAAAATAAATCTTATGATTACCCCCCGACAATACGCCATCCTGGAGATTATGAGGGCTGGATGGGTTTTTGCAATTTAGTTATTGGAGAAGCAGATTGAAATTCAGTGATTGAATTATCAGTAAAAAAAGTAATTTAGGAAATGAGTGTCCACACACACAATTTTTATTTCCATTTCCTTATGACTCCAAGTTAAGACCGTAACAAAATAAATAGTGAGTCATAGGATAGTGTAATATTCTTACAATCTAATTCTTGTCTGAAAAGGTCGAATTCAAAACCATTTCAGTTTCCTTGTGATGACGTTGACTGATGCCCACGGCTGCACAGCACATTCATAAAATATAAAAGTTGTATAAATTAAGATTCTCAACTAATAATATTAATTTAATATTACCTAATTAACGACCATTTCTGAAAGTTATTCAATCGAAATCGTAGTTCTCACCTGGAGCAGCCAATGTTTCCCTACCAGCGTAGGAAATCTGCATAAACAGTTTTTAGAGAATAGAAAAAGAGACACACATATACGTTAATTAGATTTATTACCACTGTACTACACTTAAATATTTTTTATTACAAAATGACAGTAAAATACCTGACGACCGAGTAAATTTTCAAATCTCGGTTTAATGAAAGACCATGCCCCTTGATTACGGTGCTCTTCCTGGCTCCAAGTCAAATCTATTTCGACACAAGTTAAGTTGAGTTCCTTACTAAATTTATGTAAACTGAGTTAAACCAAAATTTATAGAAACTCCTTATTACTTGTCGCATTGGGGAATTTAGCTAGTTGTTCCTCAATTTCTTGGACAGGGAATGGACACAAAGATTCCACTCGAATGATCCCAATATGACTCGCCTTCAAGTCTCCTCTCCTTTGTTTCACGGCATAAAAATGTTTCCCACTCACAAATACAAGTTTTGTCACGTTCTTCGCATTCAATTCTGCTTCCTTGTCCTCTACAAAATTAGACAAAGTGATGGTCATAATAACGTAAATTCAATTTCTAGGACTAATTTAAGGACTGACCAATAATTGGTTTAAAAGATGTGTTGGGACTCATGTCCGCTAAGCTGGATGCTGTCAAAGTGTATAAAGAATTAGAACCATTACGTATTACAATTATTACCATATTTAATTTCAGACTAAAAGTATGTCGTATTTACTTGCAGCAGATAGACGAAGTAAAATCTTGGGAGCAACAACCACAAGTGGTTTGCGGAAGTTTCTCAACATCTGCAATATCATATGTGTGTGTAAAATTCCAACTTAATTTTAAATTGTGTAATCCTAAATGTAGTAAGAAAAAAATAAGGTACTACCATACCTGTCTCCGGAGAAGATGAAAATATTGAGCTGGAGTTGTAGGATTCACGACTTGAAGATTATTATAGTCACCGTCTGTCTCGTAATTCTCAGTAGAGTCAGTCATCTGGGGAGAAAGTAAAACGAGAAAGTCTTGCTTAGAAAGGTACTGATAAAATAAAAATCATTCCAGTACCTGGAGAAACCGTTCAATACGGCAAGAGGAGTGTTCTGGACCAGCTCCGTCCATTCCTGAAAATAAGAGTCCAAAGAACTGGATTATATAGTTTAATAATCTAGTATTTAAAATTCAGTATTGGCTAGAATTTGGCACCATGGGGTAGTAACATAACAAGTCCGGACTGTAGCATCCATTTTGCTAAAATGAACAAAAAGAATGTGTCAAATTGAAGTATGATAGTTGGAAAGTTGAGTTGAGCAGTACAAGTAGTTGTGCATACTTTCTCCAGACGCAATCAGAGTATCAATAGGTATTTGAGCCCCGTTGAAGAAGTCTCCAAATTGAGATTCCCACACTGAAAATAAAAGTCAGTTTAGATTAAATTTTGAATTCTCTTTAGTGTTAATGTAGACATAACCTATAGTGTTAGAGTTGTTAGACCTTACCTACTAAATTATTTGGATTGTCTATACTAAATCCATATTCAAAAGCCAGAACAGCTTCTTCGGATAATGTAGAATTACAAACCTAAAATCCATTCCACACATAAGTAGTCAAAACTTAAAGTTGCATTATCTACTAATTCAAATGTTGATTGTTGTCATCATTGTTAGCTACCTCTAGGAATTTTTGTTGTTGAGGTAAGAGGTCATTCAACGGTATATAGATCTCTCCATTTCTTTGGTCGACTAGCATGGCGTGACGGTGGGAAAATGTTCCTCTACATCCAAAAATTGTCCTACATTTTTGTCAACTAAACTCAACATGAATAGTTTGATATTTTACTTTTTTTACCTGCCCACATCTTCTCCACTGAGACGAACTCCACAGTCTACAGTCAATTTTTAAGAAAGTTTTATACGTCTGGAAGGATTACTAGTCTAATCAGTGTTTTGGGTTTTCGAAAAAAAACACTGATGACAAATAATTATTAACCTTGGTATAGTAATGACCCGAAAGCTAAGGCTTCTGCGGTCGCCCAGTCGATAGCCTTCCCCGCTGTGATTTTGGACAGACGACTAGTGACGTGCATTTTTTGTAAATGAGGATGAATCTCCTAAAAAATTTAATACATATTGTAGTTGGACAGAAAATGGGATTAATTTTTAAATAAAAGGTACGTATGAAAGGGAACTTACAAAATCTTTAGGATACTCTACGGATTTTGCTCCAATCTGCCAATATTCAGTTATTGTGAGTTCAAAGATTGACATAACTACATAATACTTTCATTGAGTAGGGAAAATATTATTACGTATTTAAGAAGATCAATATCAAGTCCAGTATCCCATGTAGTCGTTACTTTCCCAGCTTGGACTAGTCCTTCCCATTGTGCTCTCAAATAAAATTTTGCTGGAGGTGTAGACTCAATTGCATTTAGATTTTCATTCAAAATTTTATTATGTTTATCCAAGGTTGTCCGAAGTTGATGTTGAGACAAGAGATTTTCAGCCTGGAGTTTCTCAGAGTACAGGTCAGGAACGGATCTGTTAGTTGACACACAGGAAAAAGAATTTTAGTAGCTAGTTGAAATGACTTGAGTCAATAAATTATGGAATCATACTTTCGACTGTGAATGATTTTGTAGGGCTCCGGATTGGTGAAAGTAGGGTCATCCAGTTCGTCTTTTGGACGTTTGTTCAGTTGTTTTTTTTCAAAAAAAACAAGACAAAATGATCAAATGAAAAATAGAAGCAGAAAAGTATTCTGAGAATACCTATGTAAGAAGAGTCAAAATTGCTATAAAAATTTTATATTTTTATATTACTGTGACCCCAACGACGGAAACAGATAAGATCCACGAAAATATCCTTTCCAAATTTTTGCCTATAGTCTAAAGCCAATTTTGCAGCTTTCGCAACTTCCTGTGTATCAAAATCCATACATTGTTTTACTTTTTAATGACAGATTTTTACTTTTTTTGTAATAAACAAAAATGACCTCTGGGTAATCCCCATTGACGTGGATGATGGGAGTCCCGATCATTTTCCCAACATCCGAGGTGTAACGAGAGGATCTTCCTAACATTTGAAACACGTAGTGAATAGTAAAGTCAAATTAAATAAATTGTGTTCCTCTTTACATTTCTAATTGTACTCACCAAGTTCTTGGGGAGTAGTGAATCCCAATTGATTGTTGATGACAAGATGAACTGAGCCTCCAACCCGGTAGTGAGGACAAAGTGCAAATCCTAAAGTTTCCTGATTAATTCCTTGACCTGTGTGTAAAGGTGATACAATTATTATACGTAAACTCGCAGTAAATGGATAGTTTGACTAAATTGTACTGACCGCTGAGTGCTGCATCCCCGTGAATTTGTAGACAAAGGACTCTGGATGAAGAAGAATCTTCAGAATAGTCGTAATTTTTCAGTGTCAAAAGTTTTGACCTTGCTTTCCCCACAGCCATCGGGTTAACTGTCTGTGAAGTTGGACAACATTAGAGATTTCACCTTCTCGGATTTGTCAATTCATTAAATGTTACCTCAAGATGGGAAGGATTTGGTAACAAAGAAACGTGAAGACTTTTGCCATTATAATCCAAATCCACACTGGTGTCTAAAAGGTCAGTTTTATTTTTCAGTTTTATATTTTGACATGAATTTAATGCTGAATGAAAAAGACAAAATGTTACTTACATAAGTGGGAGAGAACATCACCGGATGCAATGGCATCACTTGGAAATTCGGACATTCCCTTTATTTTCTGAAATATCCTCACAGACGGGAATTTTAAGAGACCACTCAAAAAATTCAATCTACCTAGAGCAGAATATTATTAGCATTTAATGTGAGTTTATTTCAATTTGCAAAGAGAGAATTTATTTTTCAAATACCCCTATGAGCCATTCCGATGACCAGATTGTCTACATTTTGTCTTGCTGCCATCAAATTCAATATTGTTTAATTTCTCTTTAGTTAATAATAGGAAAGGGATGGTTTTTAGTTTTTTAAAATGTGTAAATACCACAAGATCTGAAGAGTTCCATGTAAAATGCCACTACAGCCTCACATCCCTCTCCTCCATATCGCTTTAATGTAGGAAATTTGTTAGCTATATAATTTAAAGAATGTTTCCGTTTATTTACATTGATCAGTATGAGAACAAATTACTTAATTCAATATGTCAATTTACCCAAAAAATGGTCGAAATTTTGTGATCTTGCCATTTCTAAAGCAATCTCAACTCTTTCTGTTGCCTATATATAAATTGAATTCATTAAGTTGTTGACGGAGACGGGATTCGACAAGGATGTGCTTTTGGTACAAAAGGAATTTACCGAAATCTTTTGAGTTGACCTTAATTCGATTTCTCTGGCTAACCATTCTCTCTCAGTTTCATTCTGAAATTAATTTTGCCAGTTTGTAATTCATTTTTAAAATTTTTAATGATTTTATGTTAAATGACAATGTAACCTCGATATGCATAAATTCGTAGCCCGTCTTGCCCGAGTATGTGTCCTGTAAAAATTGGAGTCCTTCTTGGATTTCAACTTCTGTTTGACTAGCCAAAAACTTTTCTCCGTGTACTAATCCTTTTGGTTTGAACTTGTCTTGAAGATTCAGACGATAACGACTAATATTTAGTTCTGGAACTTCCTCCCTAAAATGACATTTTTGTGTCATTATTGTGTCATGATCTTTATGTAAACCACTGAAAAAATGACTGCTTAAGCAACTTACTTTGGCTTCATCAGTGGATTTATATCTGCAAGGATGTGACCGTGCGACCTAATTGATGTGCTGTAATTTCAAATGAAAATCCTTACATCAAAAATACGAGCAACTGACGAAATAATATTAATAATTATTTTAATCTTGATTACAGTGTTTTGAACAGATTTCTCTTAAATAATTACCATGCCCGGTACAAATTTGAGTACTCGGAACGGTTATCCAAATCTGAAAACAAAAACATTTCAATTTAAAAGTGTTAATTACAATTTGATGTTGTTGATTTTAATTTGGGCTTACCGGTCGCGTCCAGGACTTCTTCTTTGACACTTGCAGAGGACAGTCGGACATGTCCAAAAACTTTCTGTGTCCCGGAAACAGACTCATGGTGATACACTCTCGGAAATAATTTTGAGAGATTTAATTTCCTTTTTCTCAACCACACTGGTAAATTTGAACTGACATTCTTGCTACACGACCACATTGTATTTTAATAAAATATAAAATTTGTCAAGTACAAAGTAAATAGATGCCGGTTGAAGGGGGGTGAGCTATCGAACTTGTATATGATGACTTGTGAATGTGTAATTTGGAAATTTACATAATGTACAATTTTACTTTCAGCACCAAGTACCGTGGGACGGAGAGAAGGGAATTTGGGAAATGACAATTTAACTAGGATTCAATGTACCGCTGGAAAATTAGCCTGTGTGTGAACATATTTGGTAGAAGAGAGGCTAGCTGGAGTTGAAATTATTATGCATTATAAGAGGAGCACATGGGATCTCAAGGTTATCGTAAACTTTTTTTGGGTATGATACTGTTCATATCTCTATTTCAGATGCCACACAAGTATTCTCATCCGTACCCAAATAGACCTTATTATATATCTAAATGTATTCATGATTGACATGATCTTTTCCCTGTTTTGTAGCCGGGGTATACTGCTATGCTTTGGCTGTGTAGTTAAATTTGCGCAATCCACATTTCTTATCTTTTCTTGTCTTTAAATTGATGTCGGCAGGTCAGAACATTTGTAGGAGGAGTCCGTGTTATGTGTGCCAACTACTACTTTACTTACAGTAAGAGGAGAATCTAAACGAAATTTACATTTTATTGCTATTGTAGCATATAATTTATTTATGCGTAAACTACTCAGCACTTTAAATATGAATTGTTTGCTAACTGAAAGTCAGTGACTCGTATTCTTGTTTACTTTTCCAGGATTATTATTATATGGAGGGGGGAGTCAATAGAAAATACAATTAGTCTATGTCGACTTTTAACAAGTATGGCATGATCCAAAGTTAAATTGTGAATATCAGTATTTAGTTGTGAATATCCTTTTATCAACTCTTGACAGTTGTAAACAATTTTCCCTTCCGTCGTATACATACTTGTCATTCCCCTCTAGGATTTGAAAGTGACAAGTCTCGGTGGACTTTACCCTCTCTCTATATTTTGGAAATGAATTCCTTACTCACAAAAAGTTTAGGTCTATTAAGAAGACGTATTCCTCTTGGATTCAGTGCCGTAACCTTTAGACAACTGTCAGAATCGTACCAGTCAAGTCTTCCAGACGGGTTTTATAATGAAGAACAGATTCAGATGCAAAAGAGTCTTCGAAAGGTGAGCACATAGTTCATAGTAGTATTTAATTATTCAAATGTGCTTCTAACTAATAATATTTATCTTGGTCTTCTTTTTCTCTAGATAATTGAAACAGAGATCAATCCACATGTGAACGAATGGGAAAAGATTGAACAATTTCCGTCCCACAAAATTTTCAAATTATTGGGAGATGCCGGATTTCTTGGTGTGAACAAACCAACAGGTGATAAATAAATAAAACATTTCTTTTTTTGAAATTAACCTTAATTGTACAATTTGATCAACATTTGTCTGTTATGTATTGCAGAGTATGGGGGACTCGGGTTAGATTATAAATATCACGCTGCAGTCTTAGGTATTATTCATATTCACTAAGAATATTCTAAGGATAGACATTTTAACTTACACTTCATCAATCTATGTTGACACCTTAGACATCATATTACTTACTTGTGTACATATAACGTGTATAAGAAGGAAAAAATTAATTGTGCATGTCTAACAAGAATTTTTTAAAAAATTTAAAGAGGAGCTTGGGACCATAACATGTGGCGGCATACCAATGGGAATTGGAGGTGAAAATACCTTTTTAACATTTAGCTTACTTACTTCATGTTGTTAAAGAAAGACAGTCATGTCTGGATTATTGCTGTAAATGGTATAATTTAATATAGAGTAGAAAAGTAATAATCGAGAAATTATTTTATAGTTCAGACCGACATTGCTACCCCTGCTCTTTCCAAATTTGGCAGCGACAGACTCAAAAAGGAATTTTTAGAACCATCAATAAGGGGAACCGTCGTCAATTGCTTAGGAGTCACAGAGCCAGGAGCTGGATCAGACGTCGCTAGTATTGCAGTAGGCCTTTTTTAAAAAACTGTCTATCTTAGTGGATCTAGTACAGCATATAAGAATTATTTTTGTTCTTGCAGACTAATGCTGTGAAAGATGGGAATGATTTAGTAATCAATGGACAAAAGATGTGGATCACAAATGGAATGCAAGCTGACTGGATCTGTCTTTTGGCCAATACGTCACAAGGAGCTCATCACAGAAACAAGTCACTCATTTGCGTCCCCATGAATTCCAAAGGTGAATTTTTATAATGTCCTTTATTTCTAAGGAATGATAATACTCATACAAAATATATGTAAGTATGTGTACAATTTTGCTTGCTGTTGCAGGAATATCAAGGACAAAGCTACATAAGATTGGAATGCATAGCTCAGACACTGCAATAATCAATTTTGACAATGTCCGAGTCCCGGCAGACAATATCATCGGTGAAGAGGGTAAGAAATGAACTATTGTCGTAATTATTTTTAATCCTAAATATTGAATACTACTTAGTATATATGAAAATATACATTACCATTCATGTTCGCTTTTCTTATTAATAGGAGCTGGGTTCATGTACCAAATGCTGTAAGTGTTTATTGTGTATAAAGTATCTTATAGAGTACCTTTCGTCATAATTTCTAACATGAACTACATAACATACGCTTTATTGCAGGCAGTTTCAAGAAGAGAGATTAGCGGGATGTCTCTTGGTCCTTAAATCCCTGGATTCCATCATAGCAGGAACAATTGACTACACTAGACAGAGAAAAGCTTTTGGTGAGTCAGAAGAAAAACACAAAATTCGAATCATAAATCATCACATTTTTTCTAATTCTTATTTATTTGTAATACCAGGAAAATCAATATTGGACAATCAAGTGGTACACTTTCGACTGGCTGAATTAGCTACAGAGGTCGAGGCATTACGAGCACTCACTTACAAGGCAGTCGGTAAGACTGAATATAAAATTTGAAATTTTGTAAAATAACTGATCCTTGTATATGAAACTGAAAATCCATTGTATTTTCCTAGACCTCAATGTTGAAGGGGAGAATGTAACTAGATTGGCCA